>JALMQS010000025.1:982540-1228383 GCA_024734495.1 Forficula auricularia
ATAAATAATCAAAATAATTAGTAGTAAAGTAAAATGTTCAATAATGACAGAGATAGTTAATTGGATGGTGAAATATATAAAAAATCAAAAACTATAAAAGTTTGAAAACCATGATTAATTTAGAAAAATTTAATACTTATTTTGTTAGTGTTTTTCTATTATATACCTACTTAGATAAACTCATAATTTCTAAAACTCAAATTAAAGAAAAAAATATATATTCTTACCTATATATTCTAAATTAAATAATTAATATTTCTTAAGATAATTTAAATATTTTATGATGAAATTGATGTTTCTTTCTAGGAATGTGATAGCTGCAAGAATCTAGTAGGCCCAACGCTCGAGGCTATTCTGGGTGATTTGTCAGTGGTCGCTTTAGAGATCGATCATACAGCCCCTCCAGGCCTACCACCGGTAAGTCTCGCCTTTATTTACATTACTTAATTAAATAAACAAATTACATAAAAAGACAATACACTTTTTTAAAAAGCTAGGTCTTTAAACTTATAATTCTATTCAATATTTTAAATTTATTTTAAAATAGGCTTAGAAAACATCAAAATCTAAATTTTAAAAATCTATAGAATATAAACAAAACAATCAATATAAACAAAAACAATTTTTTTTTGAATTTTGTAATTTTATTAAAGTTTTTCTCCCTATTCACTCTAAATAAAGAAAAATTTATAATTCGTAAAAGAAAAAATCGTTTTTTTTTTTTTGTTTTTTTTTTAATGCAATCGAATGCAAGAAGGGGTGTACCAGTAAAGATGCAGTCCCTATGGATCTCGAAAGACCCTTGCATTACCGAAGAGAAGGGAAAGTTGATTAAGTGAGAGGGTGTAGACGTAGGTGTCTATGCACTCCGGTTTTGAAGGTTTGAAGATTATAAGTGCTGGGAAAGATGGAGGCTGGGAGGGAGTTCCAATTCCTTGAAGTCATGGGGATATATGAATTGGCGAATGAAGTGGTCCGGCACTTTTCTAATTTGACCGCGAAAGAGTGTTGGGAGTCGGCAAAACGCGTGCTACGTGCAAAGCATGCTTTGGGGGAATTATTGATTTTATCTCATCAGAGCACCTGCCGTGATAGTATCTATAGAAAAGGGAAAGGGCAGAGACATTTCTTCGATGAGCCAGCGAGTCGAGGAGTCGGTGAGGGTAGAATCGTCAATTAGCCTGACGGCTCGTTTCTGAATTGCATCAAGGGTAGCAAGAGAATATTTTGAGGCTCCCCTCCACAGATGAGAGCCGTATTCGAGACAGGGCCGGATTTGGGCCTTGTAGATGGTGAGAAGTTGTGGGGGTTTGTAAAATCGCTTGGACCTGAATAAGAGGCCAATCTTCCTTGCTGTAGATTTCGCTACAGAGGAGATGTGTTTTAGTTTAGTGGGGGTCCAGAGAATGACCTTTTTCTTTTTCCATAAGCGGAGAATAAAATTTCGATAATGAAGTACTTCTTCATCATCAAAATTTATTTTTTCAATTTTTCATTAATATATTTGTACTCGCAGCTCGCCGGGCGACCGGAGTAGTGAATATGGTCAAAATAAAAAATTGGGTTTACCTATATTACGCACAAATTTTGGAATTGATGTCTAAAATGTGGAAAGAATAATTTTCAAACATTTTTTGTTTGGATTCAGATAATCTACCCACGATAACATGAGAACTAGAAGGTCGTAGAAAGCTCGTTCCGGTGCCAAAATGATTTAATTTTTTTTTAATATGCAATACTAAAAAGAGATATGATTTTGGACTCACTATCTCTTCTAGAACTTCTAGATGCACAAAATCAGAAAAATTTTAATTTATAACTGTGGGGAACTCTTGAACTGTTGTAGCTAATCTTCTGAAATTTGGCTTAACAATTTCTATTGATAAGCCACACTTTATGTATATCACTTTTCAGCTTTCTAATTTCCACTGTTAGCGTAGTTGACCTGGATTGATTGATTTTGTTCTATGCTAGAGAATTTGTTTATGAATTTTTTTGGAAGTTCTCACACGTCATGTTTTATGTATATTTTTTTCGTGCTTCAAAAGTACTTTATAATATAAAATTCCAGATATAATTCTTAAATTTTTTTTGATAAATTGGTTCCTTTAAGACATAGACTATAACGCTGACCTAAGATTTCCTTTCGTAAGTGTCACTAAAATTTTTCAAAAGTGTATCGATTCTTAAAACAATATTTTGATTATTATTATTTCTTTCTAAATTTTATTTAAAATATTTTTTTTTTTGCAACGAAATTTTCTCTGGAGAGAGACGGACTGGTAGAAATTTTAATTGAATGTAATGGAAGGCAGCCCAGGGGTAGTGAGGAAAGAAACAATTAACACATATAAAATAAGGTGTAATTTATTGGAATCCTTCCTCCTTTCCTTTCAAACCGACGTTTCGGAGGATTTTTCCTCCTTCCACCTTATTTTATATGTGTTAATTATTTTCTTTCCTCGCTACCTCTGGGCTGCCTTCCATTACATTCAATTAAAATTTTATTTTAAAACTTATTCTTTAATTTCGTATAATTTAGTATTAGTTAAAAAATTACTTTATTTAACATTATGATTAAAAAATACAAAATACTTCAGGTTGAAATTTGTTGTTTTGAACCTAAATGTATCACAGAAATTAACCAGTATAGAAAAGAAATTCATCAGGTGAGTTGATTTCTTCGTAATCAAAAGGAATAAAGTGAAATATAAATATTGATAATACCTACCTCGCAGGAAAATTTAACAGAAGAAGAGAATGACGAATTCAAAAGCTGTGGATCAGAATCGGAAAGTGAAAATATTAGCCTTTCGAATTGTTCATGCGTAAAAGAAAAGGAGATCTCTACTCAGAAAAATTGTAATAACAAGTAAGAGAAATCAAAAAAAAAATTTGGTATATAATTCAAAAACAACAATTTCAAAATTTCGAATCTTAAGATAGGAGAGTCTCCCTCCCACCAACCTCTCCGCCAACGACATCCACCAAATCAAAATTTTCAACAAAAAGCTTAGATTTTTAGCCAAGATACTCATTTGAAGTGACAAATATTAAATATATATATTAGGGTGCTCCTTATTTTGGATATTTTCGAATATTTACGCTGACAGGGGCTTATATGGTTAGAAATAAATAAAAAAAATATCTATAAGAATTTTGCTGGCTTGGTGTGTACTGGATATATTAATTTTTTATTGTTAGGATAAATAAACTGAATTTGCTTCTTTCCAGTAATTTATTTTGATTTTCAAATGGTTATTCCAAATATTTCGAGAGCGTTCTCAGCATCTCTTCCTCAGTGGAAACTGTGGGACCACACAATAGGCAAGTCAGTGAGTTGTTATAATTACAGGTGTCAAAAAAGTACTCACCCACTCCCCCACCAATGTGCCGACTCCATCAGTTTGTACAGAACATTGATAAAAAGCTCGATCACACAACACACACATACATATATATACAAATTTAAAATGAGACAACATACGAATATACAATTATTTACATCTCCTTATAATAAAGTCTAATGAAATTTAAAAAATCGAAAAATGACCAGTCGAGCGAAGGTCAACGACCACAAATTGTCTACACTTTCTGGCACGCGCAATTAATTAATAAAAAAAGCATAAATGTTTATTTATTTGTCATTTCAATTAAAATTTTGTATTCCCTCATTAAAAAGCCCGTGTCTACCTTGTAATTTACTGTCTTTTTTAGGCTTTGTTGGATGAAACACGATTCCTTGAAAAAACGTTTTGTTTTATTTGTTTCATAGTCAATTATATTAAAATTTTCAAAATCAAAATTATGACCCTCAGTCGCGCATGTTGTGCCAATGCTGTTTGGTTGTTGTTCTCTTTTTTAAGCACAGATCTTTTGTGTTCATATAATCTTTTTTCCATAGGTCTACCTGTAGTGCCTATATAAATTTTATTACAATCAATGCAAGATATTTTATAAACTACATTACATTGATTGATTTTTTCTATTTTGTCTTTGTAAAAAAAAAAAAAAAAAAAAAAATATCCCCCAAGTTTCAAATCTATCTCAATTTTAACCTACAGCGATTAAGTTTCCCGTCTAAATAACATATGGTTTTGGCATTGAACGATCAATTTTTTATTCCGGCCAAAGTAATGGTTTAAAAAATTTGAAACTGTATATTTTATCCCTATAATAGTAGTTATCCTTCAGAATTTTTACAGATTTTTAGCTATTATCATTTATGGAGCCTATTAACTTACTAATTCTAGTATTTTATCTAGATGTAACTCCAAAATTGTAATAGCTAAAAATCTGTAAATATTCTGAACTATTATAAGGATAAAGTCTAGAGAGGTTCAAATTTTTTGAACCATTACTTTGGCCAGAATGAAAAAATTGATCGTTCAATGTCAAAACCCCCATGTTATTTAGATGGGAAACTTAATCGCTATGTAGCACTAGGTTATAATTGGGATAGAGACTTGAAATTTGGGGGATATTTTTTTATATATATTTCTAACCATATGAGGACCAGTCAGCGTAAATATTCGAAAATATCCAAAATAAGGAGCACCCTAATATATATTTACTTACACTTTTAAGGAGTTAGGTGTTGGTTCTAGGTGAAATATTTTAATATAATATTAAAACTTGAGCAAGATGCGAAGTAGGTTTCACAAAAAAAGAAATAAAATAAAATTGAGTTTTGAATTTGATATATTTCGGGGGTGAGCCCATCATCAGGAGTCAGAGAAATATATCGAATTCAAAGCTTTATTTTGTTTTATTTCTTTTTTTTGTGAACCTCGCATCTTGCTCAAGTTTTATTATTATATATTTACTTACCTTCAAATGAATCTTGAAATTGGTTATACATATGAACCAATAATTACGTTTGACTTTTCTTATTTACAAAGTTCACCTTCCTTCCATCTTCCATCGATTTCTTCCAAAATACTAAAAACTAAAATATTTCCTAAAAAGTAATTCTTCAAAATTAAAAAATGTTTTTCAGAGTGTTTTCACAATATAAAAAAATTGGGTAAATGTATTTTCTATACAAAATACAAAAGTATAGAAAATACATTTTTAAAATTGAAATAAATGCATTTTCGATTATGCATATCTCTGAGCACTTTAAGCTAGCCAATCTTTTCAGCCCTATTCTCGACGTAGGGTTTCATAAACAAGTCCAAACATTGACTTGTTTTGATCAGAATCTTTGTTTCATCGTCACATCACTACATTATCTAAAGAATAATTTTTTTGGGTTATAGTTACAAGTGAATAGTTAAAAATATTGATAAAATAGCTAAGTGGAAATACATTTTAAATATATACCGTCATCTGGGGTGACTATGTTCGAAAAACAGGATTTTTCTAACATAACTTTTATGCTATTAATCTGACTACTTTGCGTTTCGAATGGAATTTGAACATGACTTGATTCCCATAGTTGGAAAAATGTAGCTTCTATAGTTTCAAAAAATTGAATTCATGTTGTTAGCCATAGGACCTGGGGTGGATATGGCCATGCGTGTTTTTCGTATTAAATCGTGTTATTTCGACCAGAGGTGACAATATTCAATACTATAGAAAAATCCATTTTTCCGGATTTAGTTTTGTCGTAATCATAAAAGATATTCTTTCTTATAAAAGAATATATGAAGAAATGTTCTAATACTTAAACAATGATGAAAGAAACATTTATTACCTCTAAGGAAAGCGAAATAGGTTTTAAGTGAAACATTATTAAATTGAAAGTTTTTTGTGCCGAGGGTTGCAGAATTTTTATATATTGAAGGAGACAATAAAGAGTGTCTTCTGCTGGAATTTTAAATTTTATTTATAACGAGACTATAGTTTCGAGGGCTTGCTCTCTTTATCAATCTATTACAATAGATTCATACATTAATTCCTGTGAATCATTTGTAATAGACTGATAAAGAGGGCAAAGCCCTCGAAACTATAGTCTCGTTATAAGTAAAATTTATAATTCCAGCAGAAGACACACTTTTTATTGTCTCCTTCAATGAAACATTATTAATAAATGAATAGTAAATATATACAAATTATATATAAAAATGTGGTGTTTCACAGGAATAAAATAAAAGTTTTTTATAAAAACTCAATATATTTCGGGCTATTCGCCCATCTTCAGGAGTTACATTAGCCATTTTACGAATATATTGAGTGTTTATAAAAAACTGTTTTATTTTATTCCTGTGAAACCCCACATTTTTTATATATTTACTATTCATTTATTTATTTTATTGTAAGGCACATATCTAGACACAGTGGCGGGTTGAATCTTATAAAAGTTAATAGCTAAGAATTCTTTAATTCTATTTATTATAGTAGACTAATAAAAAATAATTATTTTAGGAAAACCGCTAGTGATTGTGAAAAATTATTCGCCTTAGCAAGAATAATTGCCGAAAAACAAACTAATTGCAGTTCAAAAAATAAAAAAATGTCCAAAGATGCCCAACTTCCTTGTTGTTGTAAGCCAGAGCCTCCATGTCGCAAACCGCCCAAGGAATGTGGCCAGCCTCCGCCTGCATGTTGCAAACCCCCACCTTGCCCAAATCCTCCACCACCACCTATAGTTACTGAAACATGCCACCAGCAATCATTCTCGAATATCCCTCCAATTAAAATCCACCATTATGAATTAAGTGAACATGAAACATTATTAGGAAAAGAATTAGCTGATTTAGCTATTAAATTTCAAGAACAAGATAAAAAAAATTCAATTCAATGTACCACCTGTAGAAAACATTTAGATATTCCTGAAGATATAAAAAAAGAAGAGATTGGGGATATAAAAAAAGAAACCGAAGAGGCTATAGAACAAATAAAAGACAAACTTTCAATAATGAGTGATGCACCTAAAGAAGGGCTTAATGAATTGTCTGAAGTCATTGTAAAGCAACCAGAAGATGTGGAAGAGTATCAACCAGAACCAAATGAAGAAGTACAAGAGCCAAATGAAGAAGTATATCAAGAGCCAAATGAAGAAGTAAATCAAGAGCCAAATGAAGAAGTAAATCAAGAGCCAAACGAAGAAGTCACTGTAGAGCAGGAACCAGTAGATGCGGAAGAGTCTCATTCAGAAAAAGAAGACACTCAGCAAATTCAACAAGAATCTTCTGGAAGTGAATATCAAGATGTAAAACAAGATATTACAGATGATGAGTCAGAAGTAAAAAAGAAAAAAGTAGAACATGCAAATGAGAAAAGAACATGTGAAATACCAACTTGTGAATGCTGCATGTGCGTCCAAAAGAAAACAGAAGCTACTTCTACAAGTTGTTTATCTGTCTTAGCCCAAGCAAAACCAGTTTGTTGCAGATCAAGTCATTGTACCTCAAATCAAAAAAGTAGCTGTCCACCTCCTCCACCACCTCTACCATCTTGTTGTAAGAGCCCATCATGTGCAAGAAATATAAGAGAATGTCTTAAGAACTGTTTACCACCCCCTCCACCTCCAAAATTTTGTCCGCCTTTAGTTCCAAGAATACCTAGGTACAAATTGAAACAAATTCAAAAAGCACCCTGCCAAAATAATGAGCCTTATAAATCAAATATGAGCGAAAATAATTCACAACTCGAGATTCCCAAATCAAAAAGAAAAACCTCAAGAAATAAGACACACTCATCACTTAAAGAACACTCTCAAAAAAGTCATAGTTGTTGCCACAAGACTGAGTGTCCTGCTAATGTACGTGAAT
Organism: Forficula auricularia; assembly: GCA_024734495.1. Classification (NCBI taxonomy): domain Eukaryota; kingdom Metazoa; phylum Arthropoda; class Insecta; order Dermaptera; family Forficulidae; genus Forficula; species Forficula auricularia. The sequence goes on from JALMQS010000025.1 coordinate 990,259, forward strand.
TAGAAGAACCTATGTGTTGTAAAATGTTGCAAGGAAAAAAAAAATCCAATGAAAAATTTGTTTTACCTGCCATAACATCAACGCCAAAACGAAGAGATAAATCTCCACCTTGTTGGAATCCTAAATTAAATAATTCAATGCCACCTCCTCCACCGCCTAAAAAATTTACAGAAAATGAATGTGAGCAGAATATGTCGCAGTCACTCCCTTCTTCAATACCTTCACCACCACCAATGCCTTCTTATGATCAAGACATTTCAAGACCAAAAACAACAAACAATATCTATAAAGATACTTCAACTGATTATTTAGCTAATAGATCTCAATCCGCTTGTAGTTGCAGATCGAAAAATCATAATACAACTGATTTTTCTACATTTATTCAGGCTATGACAAAACGTAAGGAAAACATGCATTCTACAAAACATGACACATCTGAAAATTGGCCGGCTTGTTGTAAAAAAAAAAACGCCGATAAAATTTCGCTCGAATTAGAACAAAAAGAATCATATAACGATTGCGATTTCCCACAAGCACCACCTCCACCTCCACCACCATTCCCTTGTAAGCCAGCGAATAAAGATTCATTAAATTCCAAAAAACCTTCCTGTTATAAAATAAATAATGAAAATAAAATAAAAAAATGCACTAGTACTTCAACATCAACTTTAAAACTTCCAGCTTGTTGTAAAAAAAATGTTTTTGATCAATCGTGTTGTAAGAAGTATGATAAGCATCCTAGTAGAAATACAAACTGCTGTTCATCAAAAACTTGTCCTCGCTCACTAGGAATCAAGGCTACTGATACAGTAATTACACCATATACTAAAGTGGTTTCAAATGGAAAAACTTTAGACATGTCTTATATACTACCAATACCACCTCCCCCAGTAATTACTAATTCTAGAAAATATTCAAATTGTAAGCCAGAATCTAGAGAGAGTGTTCTTAACTCGGGTCCTCCACCAAAACCCCCTCCGATGCCTTCTTCACAAACATACTTTCATCAGCGAACAGTGAAAGATTTGAATTCGTCTAAACCGTGCTGTGAACCAAACAAATCTTGGAGCCCTAAAGATTCAAACACTTCTCCTCCGACTCCTCCTCCAATTCCTGAGATTTTAAAAGCCTGTTGTGAAATGGCAACCTGCCCTTTTCGCGAACGAAGACAGAGTAAATCTCCCATCAAAGATAAATCCAAATGCTGCTCTAAATTATATTGTCCAAGTAAGGACACCACTGTGATGCCCATTCTTATCTCATATACAATTCAAAATGAGAAAAAGCTAATGGATTCAAGAAATCGGATCGTTTCTTTTAAAAAGAAAGAGGTGAAAAGTCAAGGAGTGAGTGTTGCTTTAAATAGACATGAATTTGGCGATATTCCTTCAATAGATTCAGGTATTAAAAATAAAAATATAATTTTAATTTAAATAGAAAAATAGTTACATTTAAAATGGTCCACAACAAGGGATAAATGTATTTTTGATGATTTATCATCTTATTTTTTATTTTATTAAATTTTAAATAATCAATAATTGGAATACATCCGTTGTAGTGTACCACTTTTTTGAGTGTGCTTAATTAGTTTTTTTTTTTAAATTTCGCAAAAACGGCACTAAAAATTTTGATTAAAAAATGTTGAAAGAACACAAGGCTATAGACCTATCGAGATTATTAATTACTTACTTACGTTGATAATCACAGTTCGGATTCGTCTAAAATCTGATAAGTAATTAATTTCTTGAAAAAAAAATAATCATTTTTACGTCATTTATTTTCATAAGAAGCTTTTTTCCAGATCTTGTAGTCGTGTTTTTTAATTAAAGCCGTTTTTGAAAAATTTTGAAAAAAAAGTCCTTTAAAAAATACACTTTTTAGTGAATTCAGAGCTACAAACAACCTTCTTAAAATAAACACAGTTTTTAAGGAGATATTAATTAATTACTTATTTTATCAGAGTAGTACTCTTAGTTTTTCACAATTTCTGAAAAAACAGTTCCTAAAGTCGATAGAGCCGATTTTAAGAAATTTTTAAAAACTAAAGTACTACAATAAAGTACATTAATTTTTTTTCTAAAATCGCCAGTCAATCTCCTAATTAAAGCCTCTCAATTGAAGGTTTCGTAATTATTAGTTCAACTGCTTGAAAAATGATAACATACACACACACTATAAAAAGAACTTTAGAACTCTGCACTTGAAACGTAAAAATCAGCGAAATCTCAATTTTTTCACAAAAAACGGAATTTCTATTACTTTCTTTTCTATTTGTTCTAAGTAATGAAAATAAAATGAACAACTAGAAATATAAGAATTATTTTTAATTTAATAATTATTTAACAGCTTAATTAAGTTTTGTTAATAGAATGTGATTACATATAATATAGGAATATATGGGTTTATTCAAATCACTTAATCTACGTTAAATAATTTTCATTTATACTAAAAACATTTTTTTCTTTTTGATTTTGAAATAATTTATTACAATATTACAAAAAATCGCATCTTATGCATATATACAAGTCCATTGTTTTAATATCTTAACAACATTTTGATACGAAATATAGTTTGTTAACTTTCAAAAATTTAATTGAATAATGAATTTATTCTTCTTATAAAATTTATAATCTAATGTTGTTTGTTGTGTGGGCAGTTTCCAGAGTTGTATTCCGGTGTGATCCAGAGGACATTTGTCGCTTAGATGACTAACCGGATGCCGCACGCAGTTGGCGGGATAGATGTTCCTAAAAGGTAAATTCTACTATCTCTATAAATTGTTAAAATGCTTGTTTTTAAGACTAATTATATGTCTGATCGGGGTTTGTAGGATTGTTTTCCTTCCAAGAGGGAGAAATGCCTCAATGAGACTTAATTGAATGCTCAAGAAGCTTTAATTTGGTCACTTGGCGGTTTTCTTTGAAGCCGGAATCAACATCAGCATCGACATAGTTTTCCAGGTAGGAGAATTATATAATTACAGCTTTTTGAGTTTTTAAATACCACAAGAATTAGATAATTGCAATGTGTTTTTTACTTGATCATTGACTTTTAAGAATCTTAACTCTTTGAAGGGCAGCTTTCATATGTCCACCAAGAGAATGTTTTATATGTAGTTTGTATGCCTAAGGCTACGGCCACACCGGAGGAGACTTAGCTAGGGGACTAGTGACAAGACGCTTGGTGAGTCACCTAGTTACTTGGAGCCTAGGTACAAGTGGCCACACTCGCTTGGCGAGTCACCCAAGAAAACGAAGTCTAAAACATATGAGAACGGCCACACTAGCACCTGGTTACATAGTGACTCACCAGGGTAGTCACCTACGAAACGAACTCGTCTGTTCTTTCATCATGACAGGGTGACAACTGGATTGTACAGTTGTACACAAGAGCTATGTGTCCACTTGTACCTAGGCTCCAAGTAACTAGGTGACTCACCAAGCGAGTCGCCTAGTCCCTAGTCTCCTAGCTAGTCGCCTCCCATGTGGCCGTAAGCCTAAGCTCTTTTTTCTTGTTGAGATTTTGATGGTCTGCAAGATTTCTTCCAGTTTACATCAACAACCAACCATACAATTTGTTTACATGGAATTTTAACAAATGAGTGTTGTGGTAGTCTGAGGATATCAGAAATTTGAACTTAGGGTTTGTAAAAAGAGTCAGATTCAAATTTCAACAAGGTTGACTGTAGGTACTGTTTCGAGATATAAGATTAAATAGTCTCATGATTAGATCTTTTTACTTTCAAAGTAAATTGAAATATATTTTTTTATTATTTGCTGGTTAATGATGCTCTCGAAGCGGATCGAAGGACTTCCCCAAAGAAGTTGAAATAGATTTCAGAACTAGGTCTCAAAATGTTGTGCATTCTGATTAGTTTTTCTAAAAATATGCAATCTAGGTAGTTTCAGGCGAACCTTCTCTTTTGATCAATGATTTCATAAGCTATCTCTTATTAAGACCCTTTGTTATTTTACTAATATTGGAAATGTTTATATATTTTCTTGGAGACAGACTGGTTAAATATTAATTATAAGGTGGAGTGGCAGCCCAGTATAATGAAAATGAACAATAAATGACTAAGTAATTGGAGTGTTGTTTTCAACCTCTCTTTCATGGGTTTAAAAAGGTCAAAGAAGGAAGCATATAGCTGTCTCCTCTAACCGTGATTTTAATATTATATCTTGCTATTACATCAACAGAAAAATTAACTCTTTTATACCCTGAAGGAGGGAATATTTTTCGAAAGGTCAAAAAAATTTTGTTGATGTAATAGCAAAGATAAAACAACACAAAAACACTGATGAGGTGGCATTTACCGTATGCAGGTTTTCCACTTCAAATTGAACATTTTACAAATCAAATTGAACATTTTATTATTTTATTTGTAAAATGTTCAATTTGAAGTGAAAAACCTCTATACTTCCTTCATAGAACTTTACAAAAAGGGGGGAAGATCCTCCGAAACGTCGTTTTGAAAAGTGAAACATTTCAATCAAAGTTTTTTATTTCCAATATTTTCATTATCCAGAGTTGAAATTTTTTATTTCGTTAACAGTACCTAAGGTCAATTTTCAATTTCTAAATAATTTTACTGCCCTTCAAAGATTTCAAGTAAAAAACTAAATTATCTAATTGGTATCGTGGTCAGATTAATTATGAGTTGTTTATTTGGTTATGACTTTACATGGTGTATAAATAGAATATTAATTGAACACCCTATTAAATATAGGATTTTTCATTTCAATTTCTGCAACCGATATTAACGATTGTATTAAACATTTTTCTATGTAGTTCTAAGAGATTATCTTAGATTATCATGCAATAGTTAGTGAATAGTTGACAATGTATTTAAAAAATAGAATCGGTTTATCTAATAGAGGAATCAATTAATTTCTATTTTCCGAATAAAACACACTTTATATTAATATTTATACTTTATCAAATAAATTAATATAGATATTCAACTCAATTTTAATATTTTTTAAGGTAGTTGTTTCACCATATGGGTTTTCTTAGGATTTTTTTGAAATTTGAAGAGATTATTATTTAAATACTTCTGCATAGATTGGTGGCAAAACGAAATTTATGAACAATATAGTTCCGGAGATATTAAATTCCAGAGTTTTTCAGACTCTTATACATTGCACTATACGGGATATCGGAAAGTTTACATACATATTTAATTATAATTAAGAAACTCTTCTTACCATTGTTATAAAAAACTAAACTAACATTAAACAATAACTAATACATTTTTTAAGAAAATTTTAATTCATAGTTACAACACAGTTTCTGAGATAATATTGAACAAATAATGAAAAATTTACACTAAAAACAAGCTGGCAACAACGCATTTATTTAACCTAAAAAGTGGGTTAACTTTAGAACTTTTTTTTTGGTGTTTTTTCACTTCGCCATTGTGGCAACAGCTTTTAATCGCTTATTAAGAACTTTTTGTTTTATAAATCTTCCTTTATAATGTACTTTATCTGACATTTCTATGATAAAATATATACAAACTCGGACAGTGTTGCCAGATTTGTCAAACGAGCACGGGATTGGCTAGTAGTGGTACATACACAGCAAAAAATTTTGGACTTATGAATTATGAATCCTTATTGTCTGTTCTATATACTCTAGCATCAACTTTTTGTTAGTATTGTCGCGAAACAACTACCTTAATTATAAAATTAATTTTTATGATTTATTGATTGTGATCATATATATTTGCATTCTATTTTACTACTCTTCCGAGATAATTAGGTGATTTTAATAGAAATAATATATATGAATTATTTCAATAGCATAATATAGGTAGGTATATTTATAAAATCACAAAGCTTTGAAAGAAAAATTATTTAGATTAAATATAATTAATAACAATAACTTTAGATTTTATAAAATCATATATACACATAAATGATGTAACGAATATTTCATTATATACAATAAAAAAAAAAAAAACGAAAACGATTAAAATGGATAATTGTATCTTTTTTATTGTTGAAAGGACACATGTTCAGTTTTGTTTTAAGAAACTCTTTTTAATTGTAACTTTTCTTGGTGACTTAGGGCCAGTTGTATGTCGGTTGGTAAAGTCTTTGTAAAAGTTGACAAAGGTTAAAACTTTAGAATTCCCCTTGTGCTCGTCGGGATGGCCAATCAGATGAAAGTGGGTGTCATCTGATTGGCAACCCCGACGGGCACAAGGTGAATTCTAAGGTTTTAACCTTTGTCAACTTTTACAAAGACTTTACCAACCGACATACAACCGGCCCTAAGTGCGTTTAAAGTTGAATTTTCAGATTTCTAGCTTAACGCTAAATCTAATCAGAGTTCAAATATATTATTTGCTGTTGAAAATGACCAGTAGTGGAATTTTGTGAAATGGACATTTGCTCTTACAACAATAAATGATTCAATTTTGAAGCAAACAATATTATAATTTTTAAACATTTATTATTTTCAAGTTATTTCAACATTAACACAAATATAAATAGAAAATAAAATCAGTCTCAAAATACATATTTTACTCAACATCAAGGCAATTAAACATCAGTGTGCCAAGCTTTTCTCCGTTCTCTTCATCTTGTGAGTCTATTTATATTTACACGAACCAACTTAAGGCTAATTTGCCACCTCCTCTGCGCTTCCAATTAAGCACATTAAAATCAAATACTTCTGTTAAGAATTAATTCCTCATGACTCTGGGAAAATATCAAGATCTCAACAAAAACACATGTGTAAAAAAAGGCCAAGTTCGATTAATAAAAACCGTTTGCCAAAAAAAGTAGTGAGATCTAATGTGCTGACAAGTTCAACATCATAAATTTATTAAATGAGTCGAGAATATATTAGTAACTTCAATTAAAACGCCTGTTTTTCATTTCACATGTCCAACTATATTTATTATTGATTACAAATTTTTTGTTGAAATTATTTTCCTAAAACTTGGCTTTTACGCATTAAATTATTATTATTATTGTTTGATAGGGCCTCCACCACTCCCCTCTTATTATGATCTCATGATATGTTAACTAGTAATTCGTGACATACATAACAAGTTTTAGGAAAATAATTTCAACTAAAAATGTTAAATCAATAAAAAATGTAGTTGGACATGTGAAATGAAAAACATGCGTTTTAATTGAAGTTACTAATATATTCTCGACTCATTTAATAAATTGATGATGTTGAACTTGGCAGAACATTAGATCTCACTACTTTTTTGGCAAACGGTTTTTATTAATCGAACTTGGCCTTTTTTTACACATGTTCCAATTAAGCACATTAAAATCAAATACTGCTGTTAAGAATTAATTCCTCATGACTCTGGGAAAATATCAAGATTTAGTCTCAATCCATTTCATCTATAAAATCCTAGAAAATCAGATTTTGGTAGTCATTCACTCACAGACTTATTATCAAAGTATTTAAGGCTCTTCTAGTTGAGATAGTAACTTCCTATTTGCCATAATTTTTAAGTCTTTGGTTACAAAAAAAGGAAAAATCTAAATTCTAATTTTCCACCTTTGTGGGTAAAAATTAAGGATCCCAAGTAACATTTCCGTCCGAACCTTAACTACCCCGTCAAGTTTAAGTTAATTAAGATATTTGATATATATATATATATATATATATAAGCAAGGCTTAGTATTTTCACATTCATGTTTTTGGTACAATTTCTTTTACAAAACTCTTCAGTCTTTATTTTAATAAAACTTTAATTTGAAATTCTGCGAGACAGTTTTAAAAATCAAGTAACAAAAATACCCTTTTAGAAAAAATATAATGAAAAGAAATCAGAATATAAGCTGAATACAATAATTCTATTACCATTAATAGAATCACTCATTATATTAAATATTTTAAATAATTTAAGGTAGTTTCACCATTTGGGTTTTCTTAGAATTTTTTTGAAATTTAGAGATATTATTATTTAAATACTTCTGCATCGATTGGTGGCAAAACGAAATTTATGAACAATATAGTTCTGGAGATATTAAATTCCAAAGATAGTTTTTCACTCTTATAAATTGCACTATACGGGATATCGGAAAGTTTACATACATATTTAATTATAATTAAGAAACTCTTCTTACCATTGTTATAAAAAACTAAACCAACATTAAACAATAACTTATACATTTTTTAAGAAAATTTTAATACATAGTTACAACACAGTTTCTGAGATAATAATGAATAAATAATGAAAAATGAAAAATTTACACTAAAAACAAGCTGGCAACAACGAATGTATTTAACCTAAAAAGTGGGTAAACTTTAGTAATTTTTTTGACGTTTTTTCGATTCAGCCATTGTCGCAACAGCTTTCAATCGCTTATTAAGAATTTTTTGTTTTATAAATATCCAATATAATGTATTTTATCTGACATTTCTATGATAAAATATATACAAGCTGGGACAGTGTTGTCAGATTTGTCAAATGAGCACGGGATTGGCTAGTAGTGGTACATAAATAGCAAAAAGTTTTGGGCTTATGAATTATGAATCCTTATTGTCTGTTCTATATACTCTAGCATTAACTTTTTGCTAGTATTGTCGCAAAACAACTATCTTAAATTAAATAACAAATTTTGTTGAGTAATGTAAATAAAAAGCATTGAACTTATTTATAAATAATCTAAAATGGATGTTACATTTTTTCTTCTATTATTTCTTATAATTTTTTATTATTTAAGAGAATAACAATAAGACAGTACAGTCAAAAAATGGTATTGCATCAAAATTATATATTCGTTACATCAATAATACACATATATATTAGTAAAGATAAAAGTGCCATTAAAAATATTTTCAAAATTAATAACTCGAAATATTTTTCATTAGTTTAGATCATAGAGTAATATAGAGTGGAGGGCTCCATAAGGAGCCAATGTATTTTAGAGTATACGAGTTACAGAGCTAATTGAAAAGTTTTTGTTTTGCCGAGAGTAGCAGAGTTGTTGATTCACAAAGAGAAACAAAGAGGTTGTCCTCTGCTTGATGCAAATAAACATACACACATATATATCGAGATGATATATAATATATGTTTATTTGCATCAAGCAGAGGACAACCTCTTTGTTTCTCTTTGTGAGTTACAGAGCTCTCTGGCGAGTCCAGGGCGAAATCATTGGGCAATAAAATGGCGGAAACAGCTCTCTTCGGGGCAAATTTTGGTGACATTATCAAGAGTAAAAAATACGCTTATATATAAATATATAACATAAAGGGTATGTATCTTTTATCTATGACAAAGGCTTTGAATGTTCTATGATTTTTGGATAGCTCTTAAGAACTAAGAGTTTTCGCACGGCAGTCGCTAGAGAGCGCTTTTTATAAATACGGTAGCCTTCCACCCTATATTATACTCTATGGTTTAGATCATTAGTGAATTTAATAATAAATAATTTGATATTTCTTTTTCTAGTAAAGTTTTGAGTTTATCAAAACACGCCGTGTCTGCCCCTAAGAGCGTTTCAGCGAATCCAGCCGCCATTCTGCGTTCCCACCTCTCTACCTAATTGGTTTCCAATCTAGTCAAAATGTTGTAAAATGATGTAACATGTCTTGTTTTAATGAATAAAACAATCTGCCTGATTCTTGGCGGAGAGTGACTTTATTAAAAAATTAACTTACAAACATTTAAAGGAAAAAGTAAATGAAAAAAAAAAAGAAAAAAAGTGGGATCTGACACTATAATGAAGTGCTTTTGTTGTGTTTTTGGTATAGTTACATGTTATGGTTCAATGTACATAATATGTTGTATATAACATATGTAACGCCAGGCAAGTATGACCCGTCTACGAATTGAGCATTATTGCTAAATTCATGAACTAGGCTATATTTTTCTCCATAGCCGTGAACTAATCTTAGTTCACGGTTTGAGCGTGACATATCTTATTTATAAACTCATAGATAGATACAGATATATTGATGTATATCTGTATCTACACAAATATATATTTTATTTGGTTCAGATGCTCAGGTCTGTCTCACATTCTTCAGTGTAAATGAATATCTTAAGATGAGTCCTGAAAATGTATGAAAATTCCAATATATGAATAATCAAGATTATAAGTTGTATATATTAATAACTAATAATTATAATATCAAATAAAACTTGTATTAACAAAAAAAAAAAAAAAAGAAATTAAAAAAACCGTATTAATTTTCGGTTTACGAAATTTCTCTAAATATTCCTTTTTAATAAAAATGAATGTAAAATAAAATAAATATATATATAAAGACTTCATAATATATAAAATAATATATATTTGTATATTTCATATCGTTTGGGAGGGTTAAATAATTTCCAAGGCTGCTCTAGATATAATTTAGATTTTTTTAAATCTATTGTTAGTATGTATTATAGTTAATTTATTTATGTATACACAATGTGTAATAAAAAAAAAAGTTTATTTAAGCGAAGGCATAATTTATGTTATCACATGCTTTAGATCCTCCAGCTCCAGCTTTTTTTTTAAGCAATTGCAGCCTTTTTTTTATATATGATTAAAGATAAGCTATTGTGAAGAATATTTTTAAGTAAGATAAATTAAAAGTAAATAAAGCAAATGGACAGTTAGGAAATTTTCACACATACCGGCAAAACGCGTGCCGGATACAATGTAATCAAATCATACACATAACCCATTCCGGCAAGTGCAGCTGAACTCGATAAATCGGATGCTGGACTGATCGCCGATTTCAATGTTTCATTGTGCGTACTTGTCTAAACAAGCCTAGACCTGTCGGTGTCGGAGAACTTATATTTAATTTCAATATGGTCTTGTTTTATTTTAGTAAATATATATATTGTATACAGGGTGATTCACAACAAGTGTGAAAAACTTTGGGAAATTGTTAGGGATGTCATTTTAAACATATATAATAACATATATCCTATTTAAATCCATTACTTAATTAGGGCTGATATATAGTACTAGCTTGATCAAAAAGTGTCAGGAATTTATTCAGAAAATGCAAAATACAAATTTATTCATCAAAATCGATATTGTCCCATTCAAAGTACTCCCCATCGGCTGCAGCGCACTTATGCCAGCGCTTGATCCAATCCTCGAAACATTTTTTATACTGGGTTTTCGCTATGGACTATCAGAGCAAAATGAAATCGTCTTTGTATCAACGAGTTTGTATTAAATTTTGAATTAAAAACGGTAGGAAAATCTTGAAGAAATGATACTCTATCGAAAACAAACTTTTATGTGTGGCCCAGGTTTTCGTGAGTCTGTCGAGGATGTCGAACGCAGTCGACATCAAAAACCGACAAAATCAAAAAAATAATGGGCGAAAAATGTAAATTGACCATGATTGATTGATGAAATCGATCTGGGGAACGCGTTTTAGCAGCCAAGTGGAGATAATGAAAAAATCAAAGACGGCTCTGATCACCAAACCGAAAATATAAAAATGCTTTGAGAATTGGATCAAGCGCAGGCATGAGTGCGTTGCAGTCGATGAGGAGTACTTTGAAGGAGACAATATCGATTTTGATTAATAAATTTGTATTTTTGATTTTCTGAATAAATTCCTTAAACTTTTTGATCAAAGGGGTAATTTTTATTTAGAAATAGTTCATAAGTTCATTTAATATCTATTTAACAATGAAAACAGCACAAAATTAATTTTAATAACAACATATTTGCTCACATAAACTGATTAAAAATGTTGACACCTAATAGTTTCTGAATCATAAAGCCGTGTTATTAAAAATCCATTATTTGTTGTGACAAATGTGGCAAGTGTTTATTTCAACTCTGCAAACGGTCCTCTCGTCCAAAGTATGTTATATTCTGTCTTTAAGGACGTTCCCTAATATAGCATCAGATGTAGTTCGCTTTTTCCCCTACTCTCACTTGCGCAGAAAGGCAAAAATATTTTCCCTAAGTCGTTTCTGGGATCTGGCAACATTGCATTCTTACTGACGATAAAAGACAAAGAATTAAAAAAAACACTTAATGAAACAGCTCAATGCGAAATTCCAGATGAAAACAGTATATATAGTTAGGTTGAGAGAATTAGCTAAAAATCTCAAATGCACCAGCTGCAGAAATTTTTTAGATTGGGAAAAATTGAGTAATTTTAGTGCGACATTGCCAAGTCGCCATCTCTCACTTGTTATCCCATGAGAGAAATAAAAATGAAAACCATCAACTTTTTTCATACAAAACGAATACCGCTTGATACAATTATTTTAACAGAAAAATATTTGTTATATCTTCAGTTAATGATTCTCAGTTTTTCAAAATGATTTCAAGAAAATTACGATTGTCATTTAATGAATCAGTCGCTTTAACATCAATCGGGATAGGGTTAGCGTGTTATACTAGTATATGCAAATTTCAATGGTCAATATTTACAAATTTAGTGCCGCAAGGACTATTGCAAAAAAATTCTACGTGTAAAGGACACTTATATATTATGTGAATTCAAAGTTTTAAAAGGATTGCAAGAAAATCGATTTATTAGGGAACGTCCTTAAATAACAATTATTATCAATTGTGTATCGTTTTCATGGTTAAATAAATATTAAAAGTATGTGTAAATATACATATTTCTAAATAAAATTTTAAAAAGATGTAGTCCTGTAAGGGATTGAAATAAGAACTTGGTTCATATAATATTTGTTATTTAAAATGACCTTTCAACTATATTCCACATATCACTATGTTTTTTAAACTTGTTGAAAATCACCCTGTATAATCCAAAGCCATAACATTTCATAAGGACCAATCCTAGGTTTGTGCATACCATTAATAATAATAGCCGACACCTTCACGGGCACATGTTTTGTCGGTGTGTGTTAAAACGACCTTAGGGTAAAAAAGAAATAAATTTATACAAATTTTCATTTTTTTTTTATTATTATTGTAATTTATTATTGTTTTAATGCTCTATCATTTAATATTACTTAGGAGAAGACAACATTCTGAGATCTTATATAAAAACTTATATAATAATATTAAATTCAAACAAAAATAGAACAAAAAAGAGGTGTGCGTTTGTTTAGAAATCTGTTTCAAAGAGAATTACACATCAATCGTCAGTTGAAGCAAATGGCAAATGTGAAGAAAATCAAATTATAAATTGCACTCTAAAAATTATTATTACTTTTGTCGATTGTATTATATATTTTTATAAAGTTTTTTTTTTTTGAGGGGGGTGTAATAAAAACAATCAACAAATTAAAAGAAAAAAACGCCATTAAGTTAGTTATTTGAACGTATCTATAATTAAAAAAATCTGAATTTTAAATATATTTGTATTTAAGGGAAAATATATATATATATTCCTTTCATAATTCTTTCATATATTTTTCTTGTGTTATGTTTAGATTTGGTTCTCTTTCTAGATCACAAATTTACTTTCCAAATCAAAGGAATTATAAAAAAAGAGGGTTAAAACTTACACTGTCGACTTGGCTAGGACGAAGTTTTTTATAAACACTTTCAATAAAATTATGTCTGTAAAATAAAAAAACAAAACAATGAATTAGTATCAATATCAGTAGAATACACAAAACAATATTTAAACATAAAATTAAAATTCCAATAATATCTTCTATTCAGGCCCGATTCTATAACTGGGAAAATTGGGCACATGCCCAGGGGCGCAAGGGTTTTGGGGTGTAAAGGGGGTGCAAGAGAATAGAGAAGATTGGGGGGGGGGGCGTACCTGTTTAATTTGCCCATAGCCCCAAGAGGGTTAAAAACGAACCTGCTTCTATTACAAATATATAGTAAGTATATATTCTAACAAATAATTCATATTTTAATGAGATGAAAAGCAAACTTAAATTCAAGTCATAGATTCTACTAAGGAACAATTAGTCCCAATAGATAAGAGATTGGCCAATGGGCTGGGGACAGTGGTCCAATGCATTGAGCCCTTATGGGAGATTAAAGAAAATATTTATTTTTTGATACAAATTCATTTTCCAGAAAACAAAAATAGACTTCGTCTACAAGAAATAGACCTTAAAAGCGTTCCGAATTGATAGGGGTGTCAGCACGCTCTTTAATTCGGACCGGAATTAGCGACGTGAGCGATATTAGTTAGCTATGTGAGCTCATTTCGGAACACCCAGGAGCCTAGCCACGGGGGGTTTTAGGGGTCAGAACCTCCCCAAGGGCAGGGCTATTGGAATGAGTAAAGGCAACGACAAACCGTTTCTTATGGCAAACTAACCGTCATTAAATATATTTCATATGTTTAATCAAGAATTATGTTATTTTTTAATTTCTTGAAGTACCTATTTGTTTTAATAAAAAAAAATTCCCAGTAAATATTTTGCTTTGTGGATTGAACCCCCCCCCCCTTGAAAATTTTCTGGCTAGGCCACTGGGAACACCCCATTATGAAACTGCTTCTTGTAGCTTCCCTGGTCAGGTGGATCAACTGAAGAATTCAATCGGGCTGAGTCATTCATAATTAAATTAGTATAAATTGGTTAAAACTATCAGATTTATTCACAACCTGTCGACTTTAATTCTAAAGCCGTTTTCAAGTTTTTTGTTTTTTAATTTTAATGATACTGAAGAAAGAAGTTGTACAAAAGGTGTAACCTCTTTAGTCCATAGGTGGACTCTTGCATCGTGAAAAGAAGGAGAAGTAAGGAAGGAGAGTCTTGAAAGACTGAAAGGTTATATTATGTCGCCGGAAAGACGAACTTGGGAAGAAAGTTCCAGTCTCTAGGTATCATAAAGCTAAACGAGTTGAAAGCTTTTGTTCAGTTAGTATCTAATTTCTTATTGTTTTAGTATAGAAATGAAGCTCATATCAACAATGATTTTAAGAAATTAATGTGGCTTAATTGACTCAACCTATATCTACTATCACTTGAAAACAGCTTCAGAATCAGAAGTCACATAGTCAGACATTGTAGCAACACTAATAGTGTTTTGCTTTACTTTTGTATGGAGCCCTAAAAATTAAAATCGTTTTTTAAGGGAGACAATTAATATACTATTTATGTTTTTTTAATACTTCTTATATTCGAGGATTATAAATGGTAGGTATTATTTTATGAGTCTATATAATGTTTTGTTGTTTATTTTTTAATTAATATTTTATTTTTTTGTTTATATAAAAATTAAATATTATAAATCTTAATTCACGGTGGTGCTGAGGATTTTTATAGGTGTTTAAATGAAAGGCTTATTTTTTAGCAGTTTTTTTAATTTATCCAAATATTTTGTACAATATTTCTTCTTCAGTGCACCCAAAAACCACCGTATTTACGTTTTCAAAATTCGAACACAGGGCCACAGAGACATTTGTTATTTTTAATTCTGCCTGGATTTTTGGGTCCACTGAAAAAGGAATATTGTCCAAAATTTCCGAAATATTTGGATAAATTAAAAAAAAAAAACACCATTTAAAATTAAAAAACTGCTGAAAAATAAGCCTTTCATTTAACACCTAAATATTATAAAGTTAACCGAATGTTTTCTACATTTGATTCAATCACGAATCAACTGTAGGGAATTTTTGTCAAATATTGAGTGAAAAATAATATTTGAACTTATATATTCTATTGAACTAATGATCTTAAATAAATTTTTTATAATTTTTCTAACTGATATGACAAAGAATAATTGACCTATCAATGAGAAGTGTTTTGGCTTTGCTTTATTTGAAAAAGATATTTTATCACAAGACTATTGCGGATTATGCTATTAAAGTCTGTGGAGTCTTAAATCTGGACCAGGAGAGAAAAAAGATGTGATCCACTTAGCTACAATCCAACGTCATTTTGCGTATAGCCCGCTAGACATTCGGATGGTGATCCTAGGTATACGCAAAATGACGTTGGATTTTAGCTAAGTGGATCACATCTTTTTTCTCTCCTGGTCCAGATTTAAGACTCCACAGACTTTAATAGCATAATCCGCAATAGTCTTGTGATAAAATATCTTTTTCAAACAAAGGGCGGCCAAAACACTTCTCATTGATAGGTCAATTATTCTTTGTCATATCAGTTAGAAAAATTATAAAAAATTTATTATAAAGTTGATTCTCTGGGAAAAATTTATTTACTTTTAATAATTCATGATGATTTTATTAATGTATTTTATGAGTAGGGTGGGCCTCTGCTTGATGCAAATAAACATATCTATAAATAAATGAATATATATATTTCGTTTTATCGCTAGGCCTTGTCATTTTTTATACATATTTTATTTGTTCTTTCTCTTGTGCATTAAGACTTAATTGAATCGTTTGTAAGTAGGTCATTCAATCTTAACATTTCATATTCATTTTTATAGTATATAAGTTATGTTTATTTGTTTCAAGTCTTAATAATCAAGAACTCTGTTACTCTAAGCAAGAAAATATTTTAAATTCTATAAAAGATATAATTTATTGCGATAAAACAAGGATTTTATTAACTTTTAAGGAGTTAGGTGTTGGTGAAACATTTTAATATAATAATAAACTTGAGCAAGATGCGAGGTAGGTTTCATAAAAATTTTTGTGAAAACTACCTCAAATCTTGCTCAAGTTTTATTATTATAAGATTTTATTCATTATGATTTGGGATTAAGTCTCAAATTGTTTGAGATAAGTAATTAAACTTATAAAAAATTATTAAAATTTTCGAGCTATTTTAGAATGTGAAATTGCACAAATTAAGAGATTTAAATTTAAAAATTAAAGCAAACTTTCAAATTTATTTTTAAATCACCAAAAAATTCGATTTTCCTCAAAATATAGTAACTACCTTGTTAAAATGTTTATTCGATTTTTGATTTCGAGTAAAATAAATAAATAATGCATTTTATTTGTAATTTTCAAGGCTATGTTTTTTTAAGGGATAAACTATGCTCAGAGTGACGAACATCATAGGGAAATTAGGGGCCTATTTTTACCCTTGTACGGAATCCTATAAAAGGTATACTCACTTTGCAATAAGACCTCCTCCTGGGGGAAGTCCTGGGATATTTTCTTCAGCAAGCCTTTGAACAAGTTGAACAAATTCGATATTGTCACCTTGACCATCCCATTGTGAGTCATTCTCTTGTAAGATTTCTAAAAAATTGAAAAAAAATTAAAAATAAAATAATAAAGTATAGTATTTTATGTCCATGAATGAAAATTTATATATTTAAAAGTATATATAGATAGGTATTTATATAAAAAATTAATTTTTTGAGTTAAGAGTCCTTTGGCCAAGCAAGCTAGATATTCTTTAAGGTAGTTGTTCCACCGAATGGGTTTTCTTAGGATTTTTTTGAAATTTAGAGAGATTATTATTTAAATACTTCTGCGTCGATTGGTGGCAAAACGAAATTTATGAACAATATAGTTCCGGAGATATTAAATTTCAAAAATAGAGTTCTTCAGACTCTTATACATTGGCATTGCACTATACGGGATATCGGAAAATTTACATACATATTTAATTATAATTAAGAAACCCTTCTTACCATTTTTATAAAAAACTAAACCAACATTAAACAATAAACAATACATATTTTAGGACAATTTTGATTCATAGTTACAACACAGTTTCTGAGATAATAATGAATAAATAATGAAAAATGTATTAAAAAAAATTTACACTAAAAACAATTTGGCAACAGCGCATTTATTTAAACAGCGACAGATGTATAATGCGGGCACGCGCTAGATTTTTCCAAATTATAATTTTCATAAGGTGTAACGTAGACGTTGATTACATTTGTTAAAAAAATAACAAAACGATTTTAATAGAAATTTTTTAACTCTTAAAATGTATTTTATCTGTCATTTTAATATAAAAATATTCAATCTCTTACAATGGTGCCAGATTTGTCAAACGAGCACGGAATTGGCTAGAATCGGTACATAAACAGCAAAAAGTTTTGGGCTTATGAATTATGAATCCTTATTGTCTGTTCTATATTCTCTAGCATTAACTTTTTGCTAGTATTGTCGCGAAACAACTACCTTAAAATAAAGAAACTATAGTGGTTTTAGAATTTTAAAATTTTTCATATATCAAAAAAATAGCAATATAGATTTCATTTTGATCACCACTTTCCTGAGCTTTCGAATTGTTCATATCAGAAATGGTAATTGAAATGTTATGTAAGTGTAGATATAATTATCTATAGATAGAAAATAAAACGATGGGCCATAAATTAAGAAATAATTGTTTTTTAGCTTTTGTGTGAGAAAAATATTGTTTAAAACATATATTGCTTATTAATTTTTATATAACATTTAAGTAGGTATATCTTTTTAAAAGCTAGATAAGATGGATAAATAAAAAAAATGAAAAAATTAATTTATAATTAAAAATACTCAATATAACAGAGCCTTTTAGGTGATTTTTTCCATTTTATTAATTTCAATTTGATGCCAATTTTTCATTTGTTTTTAAATTATGAAGCTGGAAGAATTTTTGATGAAATGGCTGACATAAGATTTTTGAATAATTCATCTAAAAAATCCAATCTACTAAGGGCCAGTTGTATGTCGGTTGGTAAAGTCTTTGTAAAAGTTGACAAAGGGTAAAACCTTAGAATTCACATTGTGCCCGGCCGCATGAAAGTGCCTGTCATCTGATTGGCCATCCCGCCAGGCACAAGGTTTTACCCTTTGTCAACTTTTACAAAGACTTTACCAACCGACATACAACTGGCCCTAAGAGGTTTGAGGCAAGTTCTTGTGCTTCACATCTCAAAACAGACAAAACTTTATCTCTTAAAGTAATGTAATATGATCCTGAAAAATTGTAATTTAAGATTTTGAAAAAAATATTTAAGCTCTCCATGTGTGTTATGAAAAATACAATTAAATTTCAAGATTGATCTACGGTTTATAAAAATTTTAATTTGAGTAAATTAACATAGTGTCTTCTGAGTTGCAATTGACATTCTCCATCAAATATGATAAAAAAATATATACATTAGGAGTTTCTATGAAGAATTAAAAGCTGTCAGTTATGTATTGACGGACTAGTAGAACTCGATAGAGAAGTGATGGGAAGGCAGCCCAAGGATAATAAAAAGGGACCGTACATAAAATACGTCCCTCTAAATACAGGCATTTTGAACACCCCACCCCTCCGGCTACAGTTCATCACATTTTTGAAGATCCTCTAGCTATAAAATGCAGCACCTCTCCAACCTTTTTTTTAAATCAATGATAATTTGTATACAGGGTGTTTCAGGAGGAATAGTAAATATTTTAGTAGGTAGTATAGACGAATTGCAATAAAAAATGCCATATAAATGTGTTCAATTTTTATTGAGTACAGAGATACAGCTGAGTTCAATGCAGATTCATTTCAGATGCAATATGACTGCTAGTCACTGTACCAGTGTCACGCAGTGTATTGAACACACGAGTAAACATTCATGAATCTGGTAATCTGCGGTTAGGAAATCGTATGTCGTATTCTCTACAAAAAGCAGCAGCGTTTCCATTACAAAACCCATATACAAATAGTATATCGGTATACTCAGCATGTGTAAATACGTGCGGCATGTTTACACGCTACAGTAGACTTGGCCAACAAATCACAATGAAAACTAAAGCACAACTTCACAACTTGAACATCAACACTACTGCTAACATTCGATAAATACTCCCATAGCAAACGGTGTAGCAACACACGAAATGAAAATTCATTGAACTCAGCTGTATCTCTGTACTCAATAAAAATTGGACACATGTTATATGGCAATTTTTATTGCAATTCCTTTATACTATCACCTCCTAAATATTTACTATTCCTCCTGAAATATCCTGTATACTTAAATTTCAGTAATATAAGTATAATCATAAAAATTATACATATTTATTTAAACGAAAATACCTAAGTTTTATGGGTGCAAAATTAGAATACTTTAAAATCAATAAATCAAGTTTAAAAATCATTAGGGTTCATTTAGATCAATTATTACTTTATTATAAGCAGCAAAAGTGAAAAATAAAATTACAGAAACCGATAGAATGGAAAAAGTGAATTTCCCCACGTTGTTAAAAAAATAAAAATGAAATTGAAGTATCTATAATGCTGTCATGTTTATCCATTCCACACATCCCTGCTCACATATTGTAATGCTAGGGTGCCCAACCCATTTGGTGTGTATGTATTTTATGGAAAATATTTAAAATGGTACAAATTCTGAGTGAAATAATTTATTGAAACGGCATTTTCACTTTATTAAGGAGGTTCTTTCGCGAAAATTCACACAAAAAGTTTTAGCCTCGTAACCACTCTATAAATATGAACGGAACTAAAATTTTAGGGTATTTTTTTTAACGTGACTGTCCACTCACACTACGAAATCTCTATATAGATACACACTTACTAGCCGGATCGTTTCCAAGCCATTGTGCTTATATCCTCTCCACTAAAAATAATCGCCCAAATAGGTTTTTTTTTTGTTTTTTATCAAAACTACGTGGTAAATAATTTCGATTTTTTTTTTAAGTTACTCCGAATATATTATTCTAACAAATGTTAGTTTTTCATCAAGATGGTGAAGTCCTTCAATGAAAAAAAATAAAATAATTATCATATCCCCACCCTTTCCCTATCTACTCTATGTTAAAAATGTCATTTTTATTGCAATTATTTCATGTTTGGTGTGGTAAATCGTCTTCAAATTTCAACAGTGTGTGTATTATGCTTTTAATGACTTATATTCCAAGTTTCAAAAACTTCTTGAATTTTTGCATTTGTGAAAGAACTACCTTAAAAAGTGACATTTCCGATGATCTTCGCTAAATTTTCAGGGTTTAAAAGGGTCAACGAAGAAGCTTGTAACCATCTCACTCTTGTCTCCTTTCAAATTGCTTGTTAAACTCTAAGGCTAGACACACACAGTCGATTTTCAGTCGAGCGATAGTTTTGTTGATGGACATAAATATTTAATATATTAACTTAATATTATTGGATAAAATACTTGGTAGGTTTCACATTCTTAATGTGAAACCTACCAAATATTTTTATCCAATAATTTTAAAAAAATGTTTCACCAAGTACCAACACCAAATTCCTTAAAAACTATTAACTTAATGTTTAATGTAGGTGCATACACAACACAACTGCAGATTAACTCGATTATTTAATCAAAAGCGATCTATGATCACTTATGATAAAAAAATCGAGCTTAGTTAGTTAATTAGAGTTGGTTATAAATTGATAATTCATCACGATTGCAAACCAACCCAACTAAATTGTTGGGTAGACTGAAAACTGTGTGTGCCTAGCCTAAAACTTTAACACCCAACAAGCACTGTTAAAGGAGAGAATGAGGTGATTAAAAGCTACCTTCGTTTACTCATTTAAACCCTAAATAAGAAGGGAAACGAGTAAAAATGACGTTATAATGATTTTATTCTGAATTCGAACTTTTAATTATACTTGGTCTGCGCAATTCTTCATTATCTTAGCAATGTTTTGGAATTAATATTTAACAAAGACATTATACCAGTAGTTCTTCGTTCAAGAAGCGCCTCTAGCTCAGTCTCGCGTTGAATGGCCTCAGGCGAAGGCGGAGCCACGCTGGGGAATGCAACCAATACAATACTGATATTGTCTCGGCTTCCCTAAAAATAAAATAAAAATAAATTAATCGTTATCTAAAGCGGATTAGAAGAGAATTTAATACCTTATAAAGACATGTATCTACAACTTGATTGGCTATTTTTTCGAGATCAGTCGTCAGTTCGAGGCGCGAACGCACAAAATCACACAAATCTTCATTTGTCATGACATCCCAAACCCCATCGCAAGCAAGCACGAGGAACTCATCATTTTCCTCATCCCGATCAACAACAGAAACCTCGGGCTCCGGAGAAACCAGCTGCTCACATGGGCCGCGACCTTTCACATTTTTGTACTCGTAATCGCCGAGGGCTCTAGAAACAGCTAGGGAGCCGTTCACACGTTGGATCATTACGCTTCCACCAGCTTTGAGAATCCGAGCTTTTTCTGAGGGTAAGACCGGCTTGTGGTCGCGGGTGGCAAACGCCGGCTTACCGCCTCTGCAGAGTACAGCTCGGGAATCTCCGCAGTTGGCAATGAACACCTGTTTCGGGGACACGAGGGCGCAGACAGCCGTAGAGCCCGATTTATCTTCACCGCTTGCCAATTCAGGAAGTTCTCGCATTGTCTTGTCAAGAAGTAAAAATCCTGAGCGAATCCCTTTGGCGACATCATCATGACGAAACTCTTCCGTTTGAACTATGTTTTCCAGAAGATGTTCAGCACAATGGGCTGAGACTCGAGCTCCAGCGTGGCCGTCAAACACGGCGAAAAAGGACCAATCGGGCAGATCAGGTCCAAGACCCGTGATTGCCTTGTGCGCGTCTTCCATTTCCACACGCCATCCCTGCATGCTGGCCACTCCGAACCGAAGCCCGTTGCCAGCCCCATGCTCATTCTGCTTGTCGGTTTTCGGTTTGTCCAGAAAAGCTCCCATCCTGGTCGTCTGGGTCGCGTTTTATTTTAATAACATTTTCATCTAGAAACAAAATATATTTGTTAGCCTGCAACTTTATAATATTAAAGAAAACATTTTCTTTAGTAGATTTGTTTAATTTATAATAAATACAATAAAGATTGCGTTTTCTGCTTGATATAAATAAAAAATTAAACAGCCTATTTGGTTGGCTCTTTATAAAATGAAAGTAAGTTTTTATTTTTCCGAGAGTAGCAGAGTTATTGATTCATAAAGAGAAACAAAGAGGTTGTCCTCTGCTTGATGCAAAGAAACATATATATCAAATATATATATGTATATATATTATTTATTTGTTTGATAAACAAAGAGGTTGTCCTCTGCTTGATGCAATTCAAATATATAATAGATATATATATCGCCGGCTTAGAGTGTAAAGCTGCTCACTCCATTTTTTATCATATATGACATATTAATACCGTTCGAAAGAAAAAGAGATGCAGCATCATCCAAGTAAAACTGCTACTTAAAATTACAATCGTAAGTTGTAGAAAAAAAATGTGAAAAATAGTTTCTTTCCATAACAAAAATATTTAATCTTGTTTGTTTTTTCTCTGCCCTGTAAAATTTTCTAGTTGTGAGTTACCAGGTTTACTCTCTAAGGCGACGATTTGTGTATGTTTATTTGCATTAAGCAGAGGACAACCACTTTGTTTCTCTTTAAGAAATTTTTTTTTTGACGTGAGTAGCTGATTAGTTTTATTTATAAGAAATATATCAAAGATTGTGTCTTCTGCTTTATGTAAATTGATAAGCCATATAATGAAAATATATTGATGAAAAAGAAAAATATTGATTAAAATTATTAAATTAATTTAAAATTTTTTAAAAAAATCGAATAAAATTTTATCATATTTCTATGATTATGTCTAATAAAAATTTTAATTTTCTTGGATTTGGAAAATAAATAGAATGTTTTTATTATCTTAGAGATTCAGAATGACAAATTTTTATTTACTTTAAAAATAAAGTCAAAATGTCAAGATTAAAATATTTCTTAGCAAAAGAAAGTAAAAATTTCAATATTGTAGCTTCAAATGATGTATAGGAATAATAATAATAAATGGAATTTGAAGAATAGGCACCTTCACCTTTCAAACATTTATTAACTTTTTCAAATTATATTTTAAAATGAATAATTTAGCCAGGGATTAGTTATTATTATTAATCAATTTTTTAAATATATAAAAGAACTGGAAATTCCTGGAAAAAATAAATATGAAATTTTAAAAATAATTAAATATTCAAAACACCAAGTATATAGATAATTAAAATAAATATATGACATAATCATATAATTTAATATTATACTTGAATTAAAAACTATACTACTTAATTAATTATGTAATTTGTTAACTTTTTAAAAATCACAAAGTGCCCATTTTTTAAATTTATTTGATAATAAATAATTAAATATAAAGAATGTGAGTATGACATTTTTTTGAAAATTTAGATGGAAAGTTTTTCAAAAAGACAACTCTTGGCAATAGCTAGTATTTTAATTAAAAGGAATTTACATTTTTAGGGACAATGTGATCTTAGTGAAAAATTATCTTAATGATAATTATGTATATTATATTTGCATGTCAGAGGGTTTCATCCCCTTGAATCGAAACCCTCTGACATATAAATATAATATACATAATTATCATTAAGATAATTTTTCACTAAGATCACATTGTCCCTAAAATGTAAATTCCTTTTAAATAAATATTTAATTTATAGTAATAGTAACAGGAAACTGAAGACATACCTTTAAATATTAAACTTAAAGATCATGCCTTCGGTTTGATTTAATAAGTACATATATATAGTATATATAATTAATAAAGTAAAGGGTGTGTTTATTAATTAATATCATGTTTTACCTAAAACCTACACCACTTTCTCTAAGTAAAACTGAATACATTTATTTGATTAATATGAGCCTATAAAATATTTTACACGAATATTTAATAGGGATTTTCAAATTAAAAATTGAATGACTAATGGTGTAGGAGCAAAGTCAATATATTCCATGGCAAAGCCATAGGAATTATAGCTGCAAATTAATTAAATAAATTTAAATATATACATATATGTATACCTATTTAGACGCATTATCTGACAGTTCTTATAAATTAAACAAATCTGGTAATTTATTTAAAATACCTCTTAATTTTAAAAATATTTTTAATTATATGGCACTATTTTGAATAAAGTAAATTTTTGAAATTTTTTTTAAATTTAAAAAAATACTAGGTAGGTTTCACATAAAAATTTATGTGAAACCTACCTAGTATTTTAAATTTTAAAAAGTTTCTAAAAAAAAATTTCTTTACTTTATTTAAAATGTTTCACCAAGAACCTACACCATTATCCCTCAACAAAATCACTATTTTGAAGGTCTTATCTTTATCTTCAGTAAAATATAAATAATTCACAAGAACATTTAATATTTTGGAAATTTCGAGATGTGCTAGTCCCAAATAAAATAATAATTTATTAAATGTGTAATTATTGTTTATTCACTATAGAATATCTGTCAAATGATTGACCATCTTCTGTAGTAATAAATATCGTTTTAGCTTTTGGAGTGTGTCAATATAAACATATCATTTTTTATTTGAATTACTAGTGAATATGATCAACCATTAGTAATCGAAACTATATGGTAAATAAAAAATAATAATATTATTAGATATGGTACTATAATGTTTTAAAATTATAAATTGTGGTGTTTTTTGAGGCTTAAAACACCACAATTTATAATAATATTATTATTATTTATTTATTACAGTAGTACATAGTATCCTATTTGGGTATATACAATATAAATAAATAATAGTAATTTATATAGTAATTTATATTATTTGTGGGTAGCAACCTTTCAAGCATATTAAATCCTAAGTGAGTCAAGTTTTGGGAAAATAAATTAAATGAACTTTAATACAATTTCAGTCGTAATCACTGGCGTAGGTAGAATTATTTTTAGGCGTTTTAATAAGAAATTTATTTCAGAAGACTTCCCAAAAACGAATGCTCAGCTTGAGTGTCATGCCAGTATTTTATTTTTATAAGTGTTTTATTAATTTATTTTTAATATTTTCTTGGGGGGGGGGGGCTACTAGAATTCTAGACACCCCCCCCCCCAGAAGTTAAGACTATGGTCATAATATAGTTTACTTATTTTCGAAATGAAAAGTACATAGTTTAAGTTTACTAAATTTCGTTGTGAGTGAAATTATATTATATTTTTAATATTTTCTTGGGGGGGGGTACTAGAATTCTGGGGATGCAGCCCCAGAAGTTAAGACTATAGTCATAATATAGTTTACTTATTTTCGAAAAGAAAAGTACATAGTTTATTAAATTTCGTTGTTATTGAAATTATTTTTTCAATGTTTTTCTTGGGGGGGGGCTACTTTCATTTTGGGATACCCCCCCTCCCCCAGAAGTTAAGACTATGGTCATAATAAAGTTTACTTATTTTCTGAAAAGAAAAGTACATAGTTTATTAAATTTCGTTGTTATTGAAATTATTTTTTCAATATTTTCTTGGGGGGCTACTTTAATTTTGGGGATACACTCCCCCCCCAGAAGTTAAGACTATGGTCATAATATAGTTTACTTATTTTCGAAAAGAAAAGTACATACTTTAAGTTTATTAAATTTCGTTGTGATTGAAATTATATTATATTTTTAATATTTTCTTGGGGGGGGGTACTAAAATTCTGGGGATGCAGCCCCAGAAGTTAAGACTATGGTCATAATATAGTTTAATTATTTTCGAAAAGAAAAGTACACAATTTATTAAATTTCGTTGTGATTGAAATTATTTTTTTAATATTTTCTTGGGGGGGGGGGCTACTTTAATTCTGGGGATGCAGCCCCCTGGTAGTTAAGACTATGGTCATAATATAGTTTACTTATTTTCGAAAAGAAAAGTACACAATTTATTAAATTTCGTTGTGATTGAAATTATATTTTTAATTTTATTTATTTTCTTAGAAAGACGGACTGGTAAGCGAAATAAGTGGGTTATAATGAAAGGCAGTCCATAAATTATTTAAATTTTATTCAATTTCCGACTTTTCGAAGACTTTTTTCTCTCCTTCTGCAGGGTATTGAATAGTTATTGATGGGTGAGTTTAACTCGGTTCCCATTTGTCTCTCATTTCTGAGATATCTAAGTACACTTATGATATAATGTTGAAAAATATTGTAATATTGTTGCTATCACTGAAAGGAGAGACAAATGGGAACCGAGTTATACTCACCCACCAATATCTATTCAATACCCTGAAGAAGGAGAGAAAAAAGTCTCCGAAACGTCGGAAATTGAATAAAATTTAAATAATTTATGAACTGCCTTTCATTATAACCTACTTACTTACCATATATTTTTAATATTTTCTTGGGGGGGGGGAGAGGGGCTACTAGAATTCTGGGGATGCAGCCCCCTGGTAGTTAAGACTATGGTCATAATATAGTTTATTTTCGAAAAGAAAAGTACATAGTTTATTAAATTTCGTAGTGATTGAAATGAGTTTGAAGTGTTTATATTTATATTATACTGAAGATAAAAGCAAGGCCATAGAAACAATATAGTTTCAAATAATTGGAAATTTTTAAATTTAACAAACTAGTTCTATTCTTTTCGAAAATAAATCAATTCAAATGTGAGTAAAATTGTATTGAATTTTCAATTGAAATATTAATTAATAAGTTGTTGTAGGGAAATAAGGACAGTAGCTTATGCAAGTTTTTTCATTTTATGTCAACATTTCGACAACTTTGTTGACTTCATCAGGGCTCAAACAAATTAATCTCTTTGCATATTTGTCATTTTATCAATATTCATTGCTAAGAGCTCCTGAGGAAGTCAACAAAGTTGACGAAACGTTGACATAAAATAAAAAACTTGCATAAGCTATTGTCCTTATTTCCCTACAACAGCTTATTAATTTAATCAATGGACATAAATAATCAAAATAATAAAATTAATATTAGACTGTAGATAAATGCGACACAATAAATATATTTGACACAATGTTCACTTTAGGTATTTAAATAAAATAAATGAAATAATCACAGATCATCACGACAAAATTGAGTATTGATGATAATTAAAAAAGAATATATAATCAGAAATTAGTAAAAAAGAATTAATTTTATTTTTAAATCTATGTGATAATGATGAAGAAGAGTTCAAAATTCATATCATGTTTGGAAAAAAATACGATTAGAAAATTAATAATCAAATATTAAAAATAGAAAGAAAATATTTATGCTTTTAAAATTTGATTTCAACATTAAATAAAAAAAAAAAATCTTATTCTAACCTATAAAAATAATGCAAAGAAAAGATATTTAGGCACTTACTCTTATAAAAAAAATGATTTGAAATCTATTTGATCAGTTGATGTATTTGCGTTAATTCTTAATGGATAATAACGTAACATTGTATTTATTCAAAATAAATATCAATCATCATCATTTGTTTAAATTATATTTTGGAACTATTCTGAACATAGATGATGGATCATGAAGTCGAATGGCGGATATAAATATTACGCATGCTCTTAGTCTAAAAATAAAGCATCATCGGGTGATGTCATCCATTCCCAATCACAGCTGATTTTTCAAAATTTCAAAAGAACATTCAATTCAAATATATATTGTTGACTTTTCAATTTTTAAAATAAACAATGCTTAGAGCAAGTGCAAAAAGGTGGTCCCCAATAAGGGATGAATTTCAATGACTTAAGATATTTTGGATGATTTATGATCTTATTTTTTAACCGACTTTTTATTAAATTATTAACTTTTACATAATTCACATCTGTAATTTGATTATATTGTTTAGGCTGGGGTGCCCATCCCCCTCTAGCCTCATGACTTCCCCCAATTTCATGAAAAATGCCCCCCAATCTCATGAAAAATGCTCCCCCCCAGTTTCATAAGAAGTCCCCCTCCCCCCCTTGTACATTATATTTATAATCTTATTTTTTAAATGACTTCATTAAATTATTAACTTTTCCATAATTCACATCTGTAATTTGATTATATTTTTTAGGCTGGGGTGCCCATCCGCCCCTAGCCTCATGACTCTCCAGTTTCAAAAGAAGTTACCCCCCCCCCTTGTACATTATATATATAAATATATTTTGGATGATTTATAATCTTATTTTTTAACCGACTTTATTAAATTATTAACTTTTACATAATTCACATCTGTAATTTGATTATATATTGTTTAGGCTGGGGTGCCCATCCGCCCCTAGCCTCATGACTCCCCCCCTTTGTACATTATATTAATATATTTTGGATGATTTATAATCTTATTTTTTAACCGACTTTATTAAATTATTAACTATTACATAATTCACATCACAATTTGATTATATATTGTTTAGGCTGGTGTGCCCATCCTCCAATAGCCTCATGACCCTCCCCCTCCAATTTCATGAAAAATGCACCCCCCTCTCTTGAACAATATATTTTATTCACTTCTAAAGAATTAAAAGTTTTATTTTAAGTTATAAACTTAACCATTTTTAACTCAAGAAACGCCTATAAGTGCGGTCCATCGAAAGGGGGCCGCAAATTCAGTGGCGGCCTCCAGCCCCCCCCCCCCCCCAAATAAAACCGTTCCATAAATCTGTCGAAGCATATTTTATTATAATTTATTTTGCTTATAAAACATTTTTAAATTTTAATCAAACAGATCCTGAGATGTTTATCAACATGTTCCAGTATATTTTTTACTCAGTTTGGGCAGGGCATAAAAATGTTCTCAGAAGGCAGCAGATTTTATAGCGCCTGCCGCAGGTATTTGTATAATATTTAAAAAATAAAATTAAAAAAAAAAACAACAGGTATACCTATAATAGTGCAAGTGCAAAAAAGGTGGTTCCCAACAAGGGACGAATTTCCATGAATGAAGATATTTTGGAGGATTTATAATCTTATTTTTTTAAATTATTAACTTTTACATAATTACATCTGTAGTTCGACCATATTGTTTAAGCAGGGTTCCCATCCCCCCTAGCCTCATGACTCCCTCCATTGGCGTAGTTAGGGAGTTTTCCTAGGGGGGGGGGGGGCAGCCGGCCAGCTGATTAGCCACCACAAGGTTTCAATTTCGGTAATCCGATTAGAGATCAACTAACTTTTTAGTAGGATTGACAAATTTTATAAGTAACGAAATAATTTAATGAGAAATATTTAAATAAAGCCCATTGACGTAGTTAGGGAGTTTTCATAGGGGGGACAGCCGGCCAGCTTATTAGCCGCCATAAGGTTTCAATTTCGGTAATCCGATTAGAGATCAATCAACTTTTTAGTAGAATTGACAAATTTTGGAAGTAACAAAATAATTTAATGAGAAATACTTAAGTAATGCCTCGTAATAATGGAGTGACGATTTTTCTAGGGGGGGGGGGCACTTGCCTCACCCTTAACTACCCCCATGCTCCCACCCCCAATTTCATGAAAAATATCCCCCCCCCTTAATTTCATGAGAAGTAGTCCCCCCTTCTTCTTGTACATTATATTTTATTAACTTCTAAAGAATTAGAAGAAGTTTTTATTACATTATGCTGAAGTTATAAGCTTGATCGTTTTTAATTCGCTTAAGTGCTTAAGTGCGGTCCATCGAGGGAGCGGCAAATTCAGTGGCAAGTTAAAAAGTCCAAGGGGGGGGGGGGCAACTATAAATTTGGAAATAAAAAATAACTCGGCCATTTGTTTATTAATTTTTTGTCAAGATCGTTAGAGATTTTTTGAAAAACTTTGAAAAAATTACTATTTTTTATACATAAGTGATTAAAATATAGTTAATATTTTAAAAAATTATTAAGAGAAAATAAAAAGCGTCAGAAAAAATATTTTAAAAATACCTCCGCAAAAACCACGATTTCAGCGACATCTATTATCTTTTGAATTTTCATCTTCTAGAAATCCTAGTACAAATAATATAACAAAATGACTAAAATATTTTAATTTAAATTCAATTTTTATTATTATGTGGTTACATTTATTTATAAAAACTTAATATTTTGTAGATGTGATTTTCTGGCGGAATTTTTAAGTATAATATAAACCTCGTTAGTCGCGACGGAGAACAACCCCAAAAATACTAGTATATTGAGACTAATCAATAGTTAACGGTGTTACTTCAAATCAAATGCATCCGAACAAATTTAAAATATAACAATTAATATAATCGATTACTTTAATATGATAGGAAAAAAATCTTTAGACTGAAAACATAGTGGAGCGGAGAGCGAAGCGGCAAAAATAAACTCACTTGAATTCTACGCTCAGCTTTTGTATTTAAATCAAATATCATCAGAATGTAAATCGAAGTCTTGAGTTGCATTGAGTGTTCAACCTATATCTTCCAGAAGAGCTAATTTATATCGAAATAATTTATTGATTGTTTTTTTTTATTAAATAAATAAAATTCTTTTATTAAAACATCTAGCTGCGAGGCCCGCATTCGAGATGGTTTTAAAAAAGCATTAATAAATGTTTAAAAGTTTATATTTTAATGAAAAAAAATGTCGTTATACATTAATAAATGATTTTTGAAGCATAAAGCATAAAGCTCCAAAATATAATTTAAATAAATTGACACGTTCTGATGTGGCCATCCACTTGACTTTACCATACAATCTGGCCCCTCACTTATATTTAATATTTAATAAAATTATTTATAATCGTGTAGGGGGGTTAGTTTTTTCATTTTTAGACTTCTGGGGGCCCACTAATTATATAAACAAAATTTGGTTGGGTTTGCTCAAATGGCCTAGATTTTTAATTTTTAACCCCCCCCCCCCCCCTTAATTTTGGGTCGATATACACCAAAATCTAATCACCTCTTAATCTCAATGGACCAAAACTACGTGTGAAATTTGGTTTTGATATTCCCACTAGTTTTTGAGCTAGCTCGTCCACAAAAATTTGATAACGCATGAACTAACAGAATAACAGACTAACACCCTAACAGACATTTTGATAAAACAGTTATTATCTTGAAAAATATAATTTTTTCGATGTTCACTTATTAGGGTTTTATGTAGACCGAAATGCAATTGTTTCGCTCAATTTTTTTAATCAAAATAGTTTCAGCCGTTTTTGAGATATTTTGAAAAAAAGAAGCAAAAAAACCACTTTTTCATGCACGATTACAATACTTGACCATATCCTGTATGGTAAAGTAAAAAATATATTTTAACAAAATTTAAATATTATATAGTATTTTCATCCAAAATACAGTGTCTATAACTAAATTGGTGGTCACAAACATCCAAAAAGAAACATGAACACATAGCTGCACTTTTTTTTTAAATTAGGAAAATATTCTTTTAAGACATTGTAGAAATTTAATAATTATTTTGTTTCTCAAATTTTGACTATAATATTTTGTTTCCTGCAGATCGTTCAGTTCAAGTTGCAACGTAGATTCTACTTCCCTTCTAAAGAGGTTTTTTATGAATTTGTGAAAATTTTCAAAATTCAAAATACATAAGGCTGATTTTTTTCAAATAAAAAACCTTTAATATTTTCGTGTAGAATGAAATTCGTAGTGACATGCTGCAAATACGTCATGGGCTGCAAAAATTCAACTGCTGGTAGTCCACCACTGATCTAAAGACTAACATTTTGAATAATAAAATTTTCCGATAAACTTGTCTAATTTTTAATGAAACGGGCTATTTTGGGAGAATTTCACAATAACACATGTGTATTGAATGTCAAAGTAGGGACGAAAAGTTATTCAAGTTTGACGTTATCTGGCTACCCTAGATATATAATGCAATTTTGAGAAGTTGGGTATAGAAGATTTTTTATTAGAATTTGAGACCTTAAGTAAATGGTAAAGGCTAAAGATCAAAGCGCCTATCGAAATTTTTAAAACATGCATAAAATCATTTATACCCATAGGGCGTTTGCGGCATATTTTGATTCTAAAATAACTTAATACTGAAAATGCGATACGAAACCGCTTATATCAGGGGTGCTCAACCTTTTGTAACTTTTCCACCAATTTGAATATAAATGCAGGAAATTAGATTATTTTTTTTATTCCTGTCCCGCGATCGATGGATTGTTCACCCATGGCTTATATGATGCGTTTTTTTGCCTTTTCGGCCTTTCTAGCCATAAGCCATTTACGATACTATTTATTTTATTTAAATTTGTCCCTACCCCGGAGGTCAGATTTTAGCCGGATGCCTCGAGTCGGATTCGAACCCGGGTCCACTGGTTAGCAGGATGACATGCTACCGCCTAGCCTATCCGACCCCCATATGATGCGTTTAATGGTATCTTTCAATATGTAAATAAGTACATATAATTTATGATAATGAACGATAAATAAGAATTTATGACATATATTTTTTAAATTTATGTATCTGAATTATATTTTCGCGACCCCAACATTTTGCTTTGCGACCACATTTTTATAAACGCTGATTTAGAGAGAAGAAAAATATTATTATAGTTAATTATTATTAAATCTTTGTGCACAGTTTCCCCCAGGGCTGCGGATTCGGTAAAAAAGACATGACACCGACTACGGATAATTCTAATAGTCCTACTCAGTCAAAATTAAATACTAATTGATTTTATGGGGGGGGGTTAACTTAAAATAAATAAATTATAACAAAACTTAGCTCTCTTCTAATTATTTAATCGTGTTTAGTGGATAACATTCGACAATCACTTAAATAATAGTAGTGATAAGTGAA
Organism: Forficula auricularia; assembly: GCA_024734495.1. NCBI lineage: Eukaryota > Metazoa > Arthropoda > Insecta > Dermaptera > Forficulidae > Forficula > Forficula auricularia. The sequence goes on from JALMQS010000025.1 coordinate 1,023,489, forward strand.
AGTCGAGTGTTATGCTTTAATCACGGTTAACTATTTAGAAGTGATCAGTGAAAGTGGAATGGTGGGCTGTAATCTCGGTTATGTAATTCGGGGTGATTTGTGAAAATAGTATGACGTACATTGCTAATCCGATTAAGATTATCTCGGAAGATATGCTAAGAATAGCTTGCGCTAATTGCCTCGAAGGGTATATAAGGGAGAGAGAGATTGGGACAATGAAGGGGTATATAAGGGGGAAGGGACAATGGACAATGGGATTGGTATATAAGGGGGGAAGGGCGAAGGGTCAGTAGTGGGGGTACGGTGGGGGAGATAGGGACAATAAGGTATATAAGGGGGGAAGAGATAGCGAGATTGGGCAGTGAGTTTCAGGCAGTGGCAGTGAAACATCGATTATGAATATTACAATATGGCCAACCCACCTTCATCCACCCACTCAGCTAGCTGACTCCATCCCTTACTAATAAACAACCCTTCCTGTCTAAACAACCCTTCATCCCTTATATTAATTTAATGAACAATCATTCCCGGCTAAATAACCCTTCATGCCTTATATTAATTATTTGCATAGAATTTAACAAAAATCATGTCCTATCCCTAATCCTATCCAAATTTAGTCCGTGTTATCACAAATCTTTTTCCTTCGAAATCGAAATATATCGCGAGTATATTTTTACTAGTGTGGAAGTTGAGTGTCTTCCTGTAGGATCAGAGTATTCTAGGTCCATTCAAGAGACGTTAGCTGTTAAGGTAAGATACCTATTTAATTTTGGATTCTTTTAATGAAAAAATTAAGAAATAGTCTAAATTGTTCATATTAATTTGTTCGAGTTTTTCAAAAAATAAAATAAAATAGAAAATATTTAAAAATATATAATTTTATAGCGAATATTTTTATAAAAATTACTTTAAGTTAACTATATTATTTTACTAATATCATTTTTTTTCAGGTAGGTGCTCGTCTTAATAATACTAACATTTAGATTTAGATTAAATAAATCAAATTAAAAAGAATCCCGTCTGATATCGCAATATAAAAATATTTCTACTTAAATCCTAGAATTTGACATAAAAATTAAATTGTTTCTCTTAAAATTAAACTAAATTATTTTAAATACTAGGGTAATGGGTAGGTGTGTAATTCTTAGCTATATATTTTAGATAAGTACAGATCTACTTCAGGGCCTGGCCTCCCTCCCCACGTGAGCTCATGATTCTTTTATCCAGAGAATCATGTCCTATTCTTAATCCTCCTCCAATTTAATCCGTGTTATCGCGCATTCTTATTCCTTCGAAACCGAAACCTATCGCGAGTATATTTTTACTTGTGCACCAGTGTATGTGTGTGTGTTCCTGTGAAGTCAGCATCCCGGGCCCAGGCCCGAGACGTTGGCGGTTAAGGTGAGATATCTTTTTAATAACTACCTACTGTATTATTATATTGAAATAATTAAGAAATACCTATTCTAAATTTTTGATATTTCTTTTTTCAAATTTTTCTAAAAATGATCACATAAATATTATTTTATTATTTATATAAAAACTACTTTAATGGTACTATATTATTTTAATAATATTATTGTTTTTTTATTTTTCAGGTAAGTGCTCGTCCTACTAATAATAACATTTAGATTAAATATTTGATTTTCTTATTTTCTGGAAAATCAAATCATCCTTCTATTTTACCTTAAATTCCTTACTATTTCCATCTCGTATCGAATCGCGAGTATATTTTTTATTGTGCGGGAAGGTCAGTGTGTTCCTGTGGAGATAGCATCCCAGCTCGAGGCTCGAGACGTTAGCTCTTAAAGTAATATATCTTTATAATAATTTATTCTTATAATTAAATAAATAATAAATATTACTCTAAATTTTATAAATATTTAATTTCGAGTTTTTCAAAAAAACGATCAAATAAAAAAATAATATATTAAATATAATAAATCTATAGAAAAATACTTTAAATTCACTATAATATTTTACTAATAATTTTTTTTTCAGGTAGGTGCTCCTACTAATACTAACATTTAGATTAAGTATTTGATTTTCTTATATTTTGAAAAGTCAAATCCTTTATCTTTTCCATCTTGAATTCATTTTACTTTTAATTTCACACTCTTTGCATTTCGAATCGAATCGCGAGTATATTTTTAATTGTGCGCGAGCGTAGTCTGTTCCTGTGGGGTCAGCATTCGAGGACCATTCACGAGACGTTGGCTGTTAAGGTAAAATATATTTTATTTTATAATGAAATAATTAAGAAATACCCATTCTAAATTTTTGATTTTTGTTTTTTCGTGTTTTTCTAAAAAGATCACATAAAATAAATTATATATTAAATAAAATATTATTTCAAATATTTATATAAAAAGCTACTTTAATGTTACTATATTATTTTACTAATATTATTTTTCTTTCTTTTTTCAGGTAGGTGCTCGTCCTAACTAATAATAACATTTAGATTAACTATTTGTTTTTCTTATTTTCTGGAAAATCAAATCATCCTTTCTTTTACCTTAAATTCGTTTCTTTTTCCATCTCTTATCGAATCGCGAGTATATTTTTTATTGTGCTGAAGGTGAGTGTGTTCCTGTGGAGACAGTATCCCAGGACCAGGCAAGAGACTTTGGCTGTTAAGGTAAGATATCTATTTAATATTGTATTTTTTCGGAAAAACTATGATGAAATTTTCCATAAGAGTGGCCGCAATAGGTATATTTCTTCGATTATCGATATATTAATTTTAATTCAACGATAAAGATTTTGTCAGCCCAAGCAAAGTGCAACCCGGGGCTGCGCCTCCCTCCACGTTACGCCACTGATACTTATGCCAAAATGTTTGTATTCCTAAAACGGAAAACTGATACGATTTTGCGTTCTTTGTCTTTGGAAGGTAAGAGCAATACACTGACATACGCAGCCGATACAAGACCAGATACAGCCAAAACTAATCATATGTTGGAAACGGCTGAGATGAAGACCCTTAGAAGAATTATTGTCCTATCGCTGTTTGATAAACAAAGAATTGAAGACATCAGGGAAAAATATGGAATCCAATAGATTGATGACTGGATCAAATCTAGAAGAGAGAATTGGAATGCACAAAGTATTAATAGAAAGAATGAGCGAAGACCGAATTCTCAAGGAAATTTTCATGAACAAGCCAGCAGGAAAAGGAAGCAGAAGTCGACCTAAAAACGCTGGCAGGACGAGTTAGCAAAAACAGACCATAGGATACAGGTAGGAAAATTATTAATAAATGAAAACATTGCAGAATATTGGAAGAATAAATATATTTTTTATTTACATTTATAAATTTTTGAAAAATAAATCAGGTTTACATGGTACATTCTCAAAGAAGTATATAAAATCTTAAGTGAGAGAGAAAAATGTATTAACAATAGATATCGTTTTTTCACTGTTTACAATACTTTTATGATCAGTCTCTTCCGTGAAAATGTTGAGTGGCTGTTTAAAATAAATACCAAGGCCATAATCATCACCCGTATCTTTAATTAATGGCTGTTGTGTTCTAATAAAATTACATTTAGATTCTATCGCTTTTGCGTCGGTGGCTTTTTCATAAAAATATGCTCCTAAAAATCGCGAAAATACTGAATTCACATATTCTTTACGTAATTTGAATGACCATGTATCACTTTGTGTGTAATTAAAGAATGCATTGAGTCTTACATCCCATTCCTGACATTTTATTAAATTTGTATACAAATCATCTACTTTGAATGTTCCATTTGTCACATGGAATGTCTGAATTAAAAATGTAATTTCATTGATGCTCCTTTCATCTAGATTGTGATTAATCTCTGCATCTTTTAGATATTTTAGTGTGACTTCTCTAAGCGAGTGACTAATTATATTTGAAACGAGAGGAGAACCATCTATGAGCACTAAATTGCAGAAAAATCCTTCTTTCTCTAATTTAATGGTAAAGTTCCACTGCGATCGCTGCGCCAACAGAATAGCCTATCAAGGAAATCGGTTCTGATTGATTTACTGTTTTTATTATTAGCGAGGCTAATTCATTAGCTAACTCTTGATATGTTCTACATGAATAACAAGAAAGTTGTAAGAAATTCACTGGTGCTTTGATATTTTGTATTAATTTTTCTATAATTTTGTAAGTACTCTCAATTCCTGGAATAACAAATACAGGATTCCCTGTTTTATTTCTATTAAAATGCAACATTGGCTCCATTAAATGATTTAATTCATCATCTTTCGGTATAGTATTTAGCAAATCGGCAAAATGTTCCCTCTCATCTTCTACAAAATTATCCCCTTCTTTATTGATTTCTAACAATTTTGCAAAAGTCAAATTTCTCAAGTCTTTTGGAGTTAGAAACAATTGAAATTCACGTTCCAATCCTTGTTTAATCTCCACGCTCATCATAGAATCCATCCCTAATTCAGCAAATGTCGAAGTCATTGATATTTTTTTAATATCTTGAATTCCCAGAATATTTGAAACAAATTCAATTGGATTTGAGGCAGACATATTCGTATTTTTTTCCGCTACAACCATTGAACCGACAATTGGATCCGATTGATTTAAAAATGTATCCATACATTCAAGGCATGATTTGAGATTTTGAATCAATGTTCCTGCAATAACAAGTTCTTCATTATTCTCTTGTAATTTGGCTACTAGGCCCACATCACCTATTGCGCCCCATTGAATAGCCAAACCATGTAATCCATCCTCTTGACGCTTTTCTATTACTCTTTCCATTACTGAATTTGCTCATTCCGTAATTGGTTTGTCCTGTATTTCCTCGTCCACACGAAACCGATGAAAAAACCACAAAGAGCTCCAATTCCTGACATAATATTCTTGACTTTTTATCTAATATTCTTGTTGCTAATGCTTTGGGAGCACATGAGGATTCAAAGCTCTCTCTGGTTTGATTTTCAAAAATACCATCAAGTAAATTAACAGCTAGATTAAAAATACTCCCTACTGGAAGTTGCGACAACTTCAAAAGATTTTCTACTCCTGATTCCGTCAAAATATCATGAGTACTGATTGTGACTTTAACTTTTAATTCTTTTTTCCAAAGATTAATCTGAGATTGCTGATAACCATTTTTTATTCCGAATCGAGAATTTAATATAAGTTCTTTCGCTCCCCGACAAACCATCCATCGTGCTAATTCTAGTCCAAATCCGCCTAACCCCCCTATAATAATATAACATTTATTAGGATTTGGTTTAAATCTAGGAATTGATTTAACTAATAATGGTTCTACTTTAGCAGATTCAGGTCGAATTTTCAAAAGCACTTTACCGAGATGCTTACCGCTTGCCATTAACTTGAAAGCAGCTGTCTGGTCATCCATATCAAAAATCGTTCTCATTATAGGTTTGACTGCTCCAGAATGTATATATTCTAAAAGTAAATTTCTTAATTTTAATTTTGTTTCTATATCTGCATCAAACATTTTATCTAACATAATTCCATGAAATGATTTTCCATTCGAAATGTCACGTAAATCTAATCTGGCATTATTAGATAGATCATATTTTCCGATTTCTAAAAACCTTCCACCCACAGCTAAACACTGTAAGCCCAAGAGTAACTTTTCTTCAGCTAGCGAATTAAGAACTAAATCTACTCCTTTGCCTTCCGTGCGATCCATAACCATCTCATAAAAGCTGCAATCTCTTGAGTTTCCTACATCTCGTTCGTCTAATTGAGGAAATTTTTCCAATAAAACTTTCTTTTTATGTGGTGCACACGTAGCTAATACTCGGCATCCTACGTGAAGTGCCAAGTTAATGGCAGCTTGACCTATACCACCAGTTCCTGCATGTATTAATATGGTCTCCCCAGGATTCATCCGTCCTACAACTACGAGGGCAAAAGACAAGTTCCGTAAATGATTGGAACAGTAGCTGCTTCTTCCAACGACCATCCTTCGGGAACATCCCACAAAAGAGCTTTATCAGCTGCGACGTATGTAGCCATTCCGGCTCTATTAACAATTCCAAACACCCGACGTCCTTCCAAAGTTTTTCCTGAAAATTCTAAGCCTTGTATACACGAAGAGAGTAACGACTTTGAAATTACTTCCGCAGATAATTTGCCTGATGCCGTCATAATATCGCGGAAATTTAGTGCTGCATAATGAGTTTGCACTAATTCAGAATCCTTATCAGCTGACCAGTTTTTAGGATTTGTATTATCTTCTATCCATTTTAAGAGGAAAGATCTCCTCTGACAGTAATATCAACAAAAGCACTTGAAACTATTTTTGAGTCATTTTTTTCTAACAGTAAGTGTCTATATGATCCCCATTCTCCTTTGTATACATTGATTCTTCTGCCTTTTTTATTTGTCTTTCGTAGAATTCAAGAGAGGGATCAAATTTTGGTGCTGACTTATCGTCAATAATAAAGCAGTGCATGTCAATGGACGGATATTCTCGAACTAAGCAGTTAAAATATCCCAGGAGCCCACTAAACTCTTCATTTTGAGATACAAACAATAAAGAATTTTTCAATCGTAATGCATTTTCTATTTTATTTTTAGCTTCTTCAATCCAATCAAATGAATCTGATTTAGTGAAAATCAATTCATATTTTTGATTTAAATTTATGCTTGAATTTTTCATTAAAATCAAATATTGATTATCATTGATTTTATATTTTGCTTGAAAATTGCAACCAGAAGGAACATCTTCTAAAGTAAACGAACTTTCTTTGGATACAATATAACAGTCCTCAGGGAAATTATTGAAAAGACCTTTATAAGTTAATAACAAATTAGATCCAATAATTAAATTGGGAATCGTTTCAAAATCAAAATTATTTAAAGGTTCTTCAATTAATTCAATTTCATTTTGATATAATGGCAAATCACCAATTATATTTGCAATCTCTTCATTACATGTCTCAGTTTCCTCATTTTTAATTAATTCAATAACATTGAATTTGTATCCGTTTATATTTTCTAAAATTATATGAATTATCATACGTAATATTATTTTCCAATCGTAAAATTTAGTTTCTATTTCATAAGGTGTGAAAATGTATTTTTCCAACACTGGTTTTGCTAATGTTTTACGTCTTTGAATATCCGAAACATGAAGTCCACGTAGTTCCACTCCGCCTGCCTGAATGACTCCCAATTCTCTAGAAAATCTCACCTCCATAAGTGCATTTTTCATTTGGCTATGTTTTTTTGGATTGATAATAATTTGTTCTACTGTAATTGGAACATATAAAGCCCGAGATTTTTCACTTAAAATTAGAATTTGCATTAGGTTGTCCATAAATGCTGGCCAGTTATTATTCCATTCGATTTCGCCGACGCCGATTTCAGGATAAACTTTACTTAAACCTTTAAAGATACCGGAATAATTGTACCCACGTAAGCGTAATTCTTTATAGATATCGTCTTTCTGCATGACACTATCATCCCTAGCAATTTCTTTTAAAGGAAATTTCATAAATTCTCTTCCACCTTTGGAAATTTTACCAGTAATTACTAATGATTGATTTTCTACGATAGAGAAAATACCGGTAGTCATATCGATTGCAATATTGAATCTAACAATCGAATTTGAAAGATGGGTTGCTCTAAGAAATCGAACTTCCTCAAAGGTAATGGGAAAATTAAAAACATCAAGATTCAATCTTTTCCGGAAACAATCCCAGACAATATATAAATAGCCAGTAGCTGGGAAAAGATTTCTTTGGTCGATGACATGCCCAGTATAAAAAGCATGCTTTTTAAGGCAAATGTCGATTTCATATTCATGCTCTCCTTCTACGATTCTTTCATCCGGATTATAAACATGAACAGGCCAATTATCCTTATGATCCCATCGGATTAAAGGGGAGATCATCGGAGTGCCTCGCGATACAGGATATTCTATCTCCGGATATAGGAGATCGATTTTCGGGTCAGCACCTACTTCAAACAATCTTCCCAAGAGCTCAAAGAAATTCTTCAAATACGTATTACCATTACCGTATAAGAATATTTCTACAGATGGTGGAATCAATTTATCAAATTCTTCTGATGCAAAATCCAAAACAAATGTTGATTCAGGTAATTTTTCAATTATATTGATAAAATATTCGGTTCTAGATTTAGATTCACCTAGATTTAACCATTTCGAAGATGCATCTCTTCTTTCAATTAATTTCCTTCTACAAATTTCCCATAGAATATCTAGATCCTCAATTTTAAATAAAGATTTCAAATCTTTTACATCCGAGAGTGATTGAAATTTATCTCCCTTCAATGAGGCGGCAATTTTATATGTAATTATAATTGCTTCCTCCGCAGTAATTAGTTCATCTGCATAAGCAGCTACGATTTGACCAATTGAATTCCCGATGTAATAATTAAAAGTGATATTTAACGATTTGAAAACATCCACCAATGCCATTTGAACGGCCACGCATGAAAAAAATGATTCGAAAATTATATTATTTTCCACACCCTTTTCAAATAGATTCAACAAATCTTTCGAGAGAATTTTAATCCATTTTATATATTTTTCAAGATATTGTTTAAATAATGGAATTGCATTTAGTTCTTGTCTGATTTTAGTCCATTTTTTATCCAAGCCTGAAAATATAATTCCAAGTGGTGTCGGTTGACCCAAATAGTATCTAAAATTAATTATATTCGAAGATTCATTATTCAAGATAATGAAGCCACGGAATCGATGACCGGCAATACTTCTATTATGAATCACATGGTATAAATGTATGTATTCTCTATCAAGTGGTCTTGATGTTAGCTAGAAAAAAAAATAATAAAAATCTTACAAACATTAAATTTTAAGAATAGTTTAGAATTTATGAGTGAGAAAATTAATTTATGAGAATTTTTTGGTTTAACTCCTTTGAATATCAGGAAAAAATTTGATTTACGAAGAAGTTGACCCAAAAAATTATCATAAATTAGATTTTAAAATTTTACATTTACTTATATTTAAGATGTATTTATATCAAACTTAGACTTAACTTAATATCATTTATTAGATTTATGATTTATTATTTCTACAGGGAGAAAAACTTTTATATGATGATTAAAGTTATTACTAGCTGCTACGCCTGCCCTCGTAAAAATATAAACAACATAACATCTTTTTGTCATATGGGCTGATGCCGAAAAAGGAAAATTCTTGGGGGATGCAAATGTAGAAGCTAAAGCATTCATCAAGCTCAAAAAAGGCTAATTACGCATTGATAACAATATTAAAACCAACACCTACTCTCCAATTAATTAAATTAAATGTTCAGATGGAGAAAAAATTAAAATTGGATAAATAATGTCAAAATAATTAATTTTTTATTTTTCAGGCTAGGCCTTCTATCTAATAAGCAATTTACGAAGTAATAATTATTTCAGTTTCTGTATTTAATACTTACATCTTTAAAAATCACAGAGATAGCTTCTTCTGTCCTTCCTGAGATACAAACGAGAATAGGCAAATTATCGTTGCAAGTGGTCTCTTTTTTGATCTTTTTATTCCATTCAAGAAGTAGATGACAATTCGCACCCCCAAAGCCAAAGGAATTAATTGCAACCAAACCTCCATCCAATGGTTGTTTTTCCTTCACTACTTGAAGAAGTCCGTTTGTTAATCCGGTAATGGACTTTTTTGGAATATCGTAATGAATATTTGGAGCGATGATTCCAGTTTCCATGGCAAGGATAACTTTAGTTACTGAACACAGACCAGATGCTCCTTCTGAATGGCCAATGTTGCTCTTGACGGAACCAATAGGCAGTAAAGATCTGCCCTGGCAAAAGACATCTACCAGGGCCTTCGCTTCTGCTGGATCTCCAACGCTGGTTCCAGTCCCATGCGCTTCCACGAAATTAATCAATGTTGGATCGATTGCACTTTCTTTGTAGACTTGGTGAAGAAGTTCTCTTTGAATTGTACTAGAGGGGTAAGTAATTCCTTCCTCTTTGTACCCATCACAGTTTAGTTTTGCATGTATCAGTCGGCAATACACTCGCTTTGCATGCTTGGATTTTTGTAAAAGAACTGCAACGACAGCTTCTGACCTGGCGTAGCCGTCCGCTCTCTCATCAAATACTTTGCAAATTCCATCCTGAGAGAGAACTCCAAGTCGAGCGAACTGGAGAGACATCACCGGATTTAAAAGTGAATTGCACCCAAGTACAAGAGCTGCCTCACATTTTCCCATACGTATCGATCTACAAAAAATAATTTAGGGAATTATTTTTATATACTTTTCTCTGTCAATTGAACTGTCTGTCTGGCTGGAATTTTATAATCGAATCTTCACCTAGTTTTACCGAGTGAATTATTTTCAAATGCGATACCAATACAATAATATACATAGAAAGTTCTAATTGCCGAGAGAATTAGATAGGACTTTTGAAAAAGAGCAGGAGATTATCTTCTACTGAATTCGAGCTGTTACGGTTGATTTATGTCAGGGGTGTCCAACCTTTTGGCTTACACGGGGCACATTTGAAGAAAAAAAATTGTCTCGGACCGCGGATAAAATATTATAATTCTATTGATATTTGTTATTCAAAAAAGATAGTTAATAATGTAGAAATAAGAACTTTATTATTTTTTTAGCTCATAGTGAGCTTCTAATTTTACTCTTCGTAAATTTTATACTTGACAATAGCTTCTCGTATATGTAAATACATACCTACATACTTACAAAAAATGATCTTATGTAATTATTAGTATTTGTTTATATATTTTTTCCTGGCTAGATAATTAATATAAAATTCTAATAAAGAGACAATATTCAATTTTTCTTTCAGATAGGTATCTAATTGTTGTTCTAGAACATTCAATCAAAAATTTTCGAAAATGGAGTCGAAAATAGAGGAAAATGATGATTATTTTTTCTAAAATCTAGAAATCTAGTTCCAGATTCAAAATTTAAAATTATCACTTTTAATTTTTCGAAAACTTCACAGTAGATTTTCTTATTTTAGCGAAAAAAAAATTATCAGACCAAATTATTGTCTGTTTTCCAGTATCTACATATAGTAAATCTCAAAGTTTTAAGGAATTTTTAACTTTATATTAGGCTACGGGTTGGACAGTCATGACAAGTTTTAGTCCAGGAGAGAAATTATCAATTAATTCTGATTGTTCTAGAAAACCCCAATTCCTTGTCTCCTTGTTCTAGAATGATAACTATAGACTTGGTTAGTGTCGTAGCATATAAATTACTGAAATAATAAATATTTAAAAAAATGAAAACATGAGAAGAAGATATTTTTTAAATATTCGAAACTTCATTATTTTTTTTTATCTTATATAGTTGAGCTTATAATTTTGCTTTTAGTGAATTTTAATTTTGAAAAAAGCTTCACGTATTGTACAAATGTATATTCATATTTCGAAAAAGTGAATAAATATATCTCTACAAAAAAATCTCAAAGTTTAAGGAAGTTTATTATTTTAAGTTGGGCCACACTCATTGCAGCGCTGGGCCGCATGTGACCCGCGGGCCACAGGTTGGACAGCCCTGATTTATGTTATAAGTCAGAAAGGTTGTATTCACCCTCTCGGGAACCCAAAAAGCAATCTGGGGCAATGAATGCCCTGCTTGAGATCCAATGGAATGTGATACATTATTATAACATTTATTACTCAAAGATTTAAACTTAAAAAATGACCATTAAAATTTTCTATGGTCTCTATATCTTTTTTATTTTTTTCCCTCGTTCATGTCATATAAGATGTTTGTCAACTAGGTTGTTTTCTATTCCCATTCTATTTATAATTTATTCGATTGATTTTTGAAGAGCTAGCAGTTTATTATCACAAAGATACTTTCATTTAGCTTTTTTCTTGTCATAAGAAAATAAACTGCAACGGATGGTTGCTAAACTTTATCCAAAGTCATTTGAAATATCAATATGTTTATTCCTTTATTATTAATCAGATAGCACTGTCTATTTGCGGTCCATGTTTAAAATAAAATAATAAAAAATTTAAAAAAGTACTATCTTACTCTAGAATAAAGTACTTTAAAATATAATTTTACTAAAAACTTTATTTAACATTTTTTGTGGTCACCAAGATCTTTAATTAGCATATTAAATTTCATCAAAATTGGTAAACTCATTTTCAAGATATTTAGAAAAAACTAAAAAAGTACTAATGTTTGCGGGCCGATATGTACCAAAAACTAATCAGCGCTTCATTTTGTTAAAATACTGGTAGATTTTCAATTTCATTTCAATCCGTCTAAGGGTGTGGAAAAAATCGTAGGCGAAAAAAACGACCACATCACATCAGCAGAAACTAAATGAAAAAATCGCATTTTTTGGTCTCTGGATGAAACCCCGTGTAATTTTTGGCAAACCCGTCACGTGTTAAAATTCAACCTAATTGAATCCTACAATTTGTGACTTTAATTGAGACCATGGGTTCCGTAGTCTTTACCTGAGGAGTCTTTGAAGTCGCGCTTGCCGCGAGCCGATTACAATACTTTACCCATGATTCGCATTGGATAAAGTAAAAAAAAAAAAATATTGACACTCATCTCTAAGAAATAACATTTTTAGCGAAAATTCTATCAAAGGGTTAAATTTCGCAATTTTTATTTACATATAATTTAAACTAGTATGGGTTAATGAAATCCCAAGAAATTTTCCACTCTGATTCCAAGGCGTTAGGGATGATTTTCATAATACGTCACAAAGGTTGACTTAGTCCCCTCGGCAATTGAAACCTTCTGCCATATAATAAAAATCATCCCTAACACCTCGAATAATTGATAATCTCATGTGTTTTCTTTAGAAATCTTAACTCTGCTATTAAAAGCAATATGAACAATAAATTAGGTATTAAGGACGTTCCCTAGTAAAGCTCAGATGCAGTTCGCTCTTTCCCCTACTCTCACATGTGCAGAAAGGCAAAAATATCTTTCACTGGGTCTTATCTCGGATCTGGCAGCATTGTATTTTTACCGACACTAAAAGACAAAGTCGGGTCGAGACGGATTGTTGCATCAAACCAGTCTTAGGACTGTATACTCAATGATGATGAAAAGACAAAGAATTAAAAAAAAAACACTTCATGAAACAGCTAAATGTGAAATTCCATATGAGAATAGTATACCAGTAATTAGGTTGAGAGAATTAGCTAAAAATCTCAAATGCACCAGCTGCAGAAGTTTTTTAGATATGGAAAAATTGAGTGAATTTAATACGACGTTGCCAAGTCGCTATCTCTCACTTGCCATGCCATGAGAGAAAAAATGAAAACCATCAAACGTACCTAACTTTTAACATTTTTCATACAAAACGAATACCGCTTGATACAATTATTTTAACAGAAAAATATTTGTTATATCTCCAGTTAATGATTCTCAGTTTTTAAAAATAATTTCAAGAAAATTACGATTGTTATTTAATGAAACAGTTGCTTTAACATCAATCTCGTGATAGGGTTCGCATGTTAAATATGCAAATTTCAATAGTCAATATTTACAAATTTAGTTTATTGAAAAAAATGTCTACGTATAAAGGACACTTATAAATATGTGTATTCAAAGTTTTAAAAGGATTACAAGAAAATCGATTTATTAGGGAACGTCCTTAATTTGTCTCACATAATGAATATATTATATTTAGCAGATCAATTAAAATTTGTTTTATTCATGTTGAATATTATACCATATTTAGAATAGTTTTTGTAATACTCACTCGTAAGCCAAAGTTAATGCAGTGGGAGGAGCTCGAACATGCTGAATCTGCACTGGATAAAGGACCTCTTAAACCCAAATAGTAGGCGAGTCGATGGGCCATCCAGCCTCGGGAAACCCCAGTAACACCGAAACCATGTTTTTGTAAGGAAAAGATTAACCTGAACAAATTTGAATTTCAAGTCTTGATAATAGAAAAAAATAATATACGATAATTTAAATAAAGTATTATTTTGAGAAATTTTTCTCATAATTTTTTATGTATAACCATATTTACTAGCGTACAGGAGAATTTTGAAATAAAGCGACAAATCCCGTTGTAATGGAAACTGAAAAGGAAGTGTCGTAATTAATTATTCGAATTTCGGAAATAATATTTTAAATTCAATAATGGGTTTAAATAATTTATTTTATAAAATCAAATTATTTTTGTATCAGTAGATTTCGACTTTAACAATATACCTATCTGACTTTCTTAAATTCTACAAATTTGTAATCATAGTACTTGAGGGCGAAGGGGAATAGGGCGTTCTTTTGAGAAGCCTTGAACTTAAATATAAACTTATATAACTACATACAATCGGCAAGCTAAGTTCTCCGGGCGACCCTCAGTATTGGATTCATCGAAAATTTGCAAGATTTTTTTGTTTATTCGTGTTATCTTAAATGTAAAGAAAAGTATTTTTGGTTTATCTGTGTGTTTGTTTGGATTTACATAGGTATATAATAAGTTAATTCAAACTCAGTAGTTTTTAGGAAGTTCATCAGAATCTTAAATGTTTTTAGTAAGAACGTGTTCTTACTAGTTAAAACGCATTTACCTGAATATCTTTGTGACAACTAGAATTTACTGATGCTGATTGAGTTTGGTCCAAAGGTCTAGAAAATTCATTTTTGACCTTCCACCTAATTTTTTAAACGAAAATGTCAAAAATCACATCCTCATTAGAAGCAAATTTGTAGGGGATGTAATTTTTGACATTTTCGTTTAAAATTTTTTGAAAATAAACACCCAAAATGAGACGAAAGGTCAAAAATGAAGATTCTAGACCTTTGGACCAAACTCAACCAACAGTAAATTCTAGTTGCCACAAAGGTATTCAGTGAAACGGGTTTTTACTCCAACATATATCTATACATAAGGAAAATCTAATTAAATTTTGAACTTTCTAGTTTTAGGTCCGGATGCAGAATGGATTAAAATCAAAACAGATTCAATCGTATGAGCTCTTGAATAGCTGTAATTTGACACAAAAATTTGTATTACTATACTGAACAGGTGCGCCAAATTTCAGTATTCTAGACCAAATTATTCGTTGTTGAAAAATTGCTCTATCACCAAAATCTGATTAGAGTCTACTGAGTGGTAGTCATGGATAATATTTTAAGAATTTTTCTCTAATTTTAATATGATTTTGGAGTCCAAATTGATCTAGCGAATAGCGTTTTTAATGACCATGATTAAGTGGAAGGATCGAGTTCAGGCCTCGCTCACAGCAAATATTTGATATAATCCGACTCCTGTATTAATACTACATGGTGGGCCATAAAGATCTAGCACATTTTGAAGAGGTATAAAAAATGAAAAAATTTAACTAGAAAAAAAAATATATTTTTGAAAAGAACATAACATATATATATTTTTTTTAATATGTTTTAAACAATATCAGACAAAAAGGGGGAGAATGACAATTCTAGCCCTTTTGAGCAAACTCAACCAAATTTTGTATACATATTCTCTGGACCCCCAGAAGGCTAGAAATGCAAAAACTAACCAAGTTTTGCTATTTATAGTTTGGTCGAAAGGGCTAGAATTTATATTTTTGACCCCCTCCCTTTTTTTCGTCTGATATGATGTTTAAAACAAATTAAAAAATATATATATCTATATTTTATGTTCTTTTAAAAAATATATTCAGTTTTTTTTAGTTAAATTTTTTCATTTTTTTTATACCTCTTCAAAACGTGGTAGATCTTTATGTTCCACTTTGTACTATCACTTAAATATAGTATAATACTACAAGACCTGGGTAAACGGACTTTAGTATTCGAGACAACAAAAATTGATTATTATTAAATTATTATTTATTAAAAGTTATCGTGGTTACTTATAGGAATTCAGACAAACAGACACACAAACAGAAAAAAATCATTATTTAATTTTTTTGGACATTTCTTTAAACAATGAGAATTTTTACTTTACCATACAGGATATGGTCAAGTATTGTAATCGTGCATGAAAAAAGTGGTTTTTTCCTTCTTTTTTTACAAAATATCTCAAAAACGGCTGAAACTATTTTGATTAAAAAAAATTGAGCAAAACCATGGCATTTCGCTCTACAAAAAAGCCCTTATAAGTGAACATCGAAAAAATTATATTTTTTGAGATAATAATTGTTTTGTCAAAATGTCTGTTAGTCTGTGCGTTACTAAATTTTTGTGGACGAGCTAGCTCAAAAACTAGTGTGAATATCAAAACCAAATTTCACACGTAGTTTTGTTCCATTGAGATTAAGAGCTGATTAGATTTTGATCCATATCGACCCAAAATTAGGGGGGGGTAAAAATGAAAATCTTGGTCATTTACCAAACTCAACCAAATTTTGTATACATAATCAGTTTTATTAAATATTAAATATAAGTGAAGAGCCAGGTTGTATGATAAAGTCAAATGGATGGCCACATGAGAACACGTCAGCTTATTTTTTTAGTGAATTCAATAAATGAGCTTGCCCGGTGCAGACTTGAAGCCTCCAGGAAGAAATATGAATAAGGGAATACCATTTTTTTTCAGTTTCCAGATATGTAGACCCGATAAATATTCCGGTATTGGTTCCTCGTAATTCGGATGGATTAATTCCTGCATCCAGGATTGCTTCTGTCATCTTTTCTAATAGTCCACGAATTAGAGGATCAGTACATTCTGCTTCCATATATGATTCATCAAAGAAACCCGCATCAAATTTATTTAAAGAATTCAACTTTCCAGAGCGACGAGGAATTTCTTCTCTCGCTGTAAAACATCAAAAAATGTTTAAGTTTAAATCAAACTCTACATGTGTAAGTATATAATGTAATTATACATTATCAGTCACTAATTACAAATTACATATGATAATTGATCATTAGGAATAGATTATTTATACTGGAAATATGATCGTATATTTAAGAGCGCTCTTTCTATATTTACATTTGGAGAATATATTATTCTGGGGCCGTTTCTCAGGAAGACATTTGCTTAGTAATACTTTATATCAGGGGTGTCCAACCTTTTGGCTTACACGGGCCACATTTGAAGTAAAATTAACTGGGGTGTTCACCACACGACTTTCACATTTTCATTTATTTGAAGTCATCGCGACATTACCAATTTATACCCCCTTCCTTTATTTCGTTTTTTTTTATTTTCTCAAAAACGGCTTTGAAGATTTTTTAAAAAATTAGTGTATTTATCAAGGGTCATGAGTTAATAGTTGTGTCAAATTTTTAATCACATTGAATTAAAGGAAGGGGTTGTAATTTAGGAGTGACGTAAAATAAATAATTTAATCGTTCATATCTCGTCTTCGGAAAGTCGCAGTGCCTTGAAATTTGAAACTTAAGCTATCTAGAGGCTACAAGAAGTAAACAAGATTTTGGCTAAAATAAAAAAAAAACGGAAGTTGATGTTTACGTACGTAAGAATTTACCCCCCCCTGCGTTTCGCAACCATAAGTCTCAGAGACACAAAATTCGAAACTTAAGCTTGATATCGGCTAGAAGGAGTACAGCAAGTATATATATATATAAGAAGTATAACAAGATTTTGGATAAAATAGAAAAACCTGAAGTTGATGCTTACGTACGTAAGAATCCCCCCCCCTGCGTTTCGCAACCATAAGTCTCAGAGATACGAAATTCGAAACTTAAGCTTGATATAGGCTAGAAGGAGTACATCAAGCTTTTGGCACGATATTTCATAAAATATTTATTTACTTTTATCTTAATTAAAGATGTTTCACCATGCACCAACACCACAATCTCTATTAATTAAAAATATTTTTCAATTTGGATAAAACTTACTATGTTTCCATCTACGTGTATCATCATTCACCATGTCGAATTTATTGAACAGGTTCTCCATAAATTCATAAACATTATCTGAATCAGGATATTTCCCAGCAAGTCCACTGATAACCACTTCATCCCCTTGTGGAGGGTGGGCTAGATCATAACCTCTTAAAAATGATGGATCCATTTCTAAAAATCGATTTAATACTAAAAAAAATTATTAATAAAAAATACAAGTTGATGTCAATATTGAATTTTATTTTGTTCCAATCACCATCTTACAATACATTTGAAGACAGTCATTTTTCATTTATTCATTAATTTAATTTTCTTCGCCTATATATGGTGTTATTTAATAAAAATTAAATTACATTTAAAAAACTGTTTTATATATAAAGTGCTTATGGACGGACGAAGCCGAAAGAATCTGAAAAATAGCCGGAATGACTGATTATATTTGAATAAATTTGATGTGGGGGCTAAAGGCTAGATTATTCACCTGGTACTTATATAATACACAGTGGCGTAACCGCCTTTTGCTAAAACTCAAACCCCTTATTTTAAAATATAAAACTTGTATTTAATTTAATAGTATTTTATGTATAGAAATAAAAATATTTAACTTAGTAAAAAAATCTCGATTTTGATAAGAAAATAAATTTTAATTTCCATGAAAATTCTACTTACATTTAAATGAATATTTTATAAGAGATGAAAAAATATAATTTGGTTAAAATATCCAGAAAAAATATCTTTTCGCAAATTTTCTTCAAGGGAGAACATTTTACATCCCTAGAGGATTATTTTTTTCGATTTTGATAAGAAAATAAAGCCGCTATATTTTAAAATATTTTTTAAATTGTTTGCATTGAGCCCCTGCTAATAATTACGCCCCTAATAACACAATGTTTCAAACTATATAGTAATTCCATAGTGCCTATATAGATTTCGAGAATCTATATAGGCATTATATAGATTACTATATAGTTTGAAACATTGTGTTACTAGGGACATTTTAAAAACTATGAGTATCACACAAATAATCTCCTAGTTCTTAAAATTTATTGTACAGTGAAACCCCTCAAATCCGAACGCAAAAAAAGAAATTTATTTATTTAGTCATAAAACAAATATGTGTATATTCTACATTATAATCTTATTTTACATAATTAGTTGAAAAATTAACAAAGAAGTACAGTTAGCATACCTAACAAAGTGTAAATGTGTCTACATACTTATTTCATCCATGATTGAAAAACGGTAAAAGTTGGTTATTGGAATTCTTTAGGTTAATCACTTTGCAAAAACAATGAAATAATAATAGAAACACACAAAATATCACTTAATCTTTCACTTGATATAAGTTATCTTCAATCGTCGAAGCTACTTTCGGCTAATCCGAACAAATTGAAATCCGAACAGGCTACAGCCCCAATTGGCTCGGATTTGAGGGGTTTCACTGTATATGTTTATTAAAAAACGATTTATATAAGCGAAGAAATTTTTTTAAACAATAAATGATAAAAATTTTACTTCACGCAAGTGCTTGAAAGAGAATGAAATTCAAGTAGACTTGTAATACTCGAAACACAGAAGGTAATATAATAATAATGTATATATAAATTTAACAAAACCAAATATTACCTCAAGTTAATTGTTATCACGAGAATGAAGATCTTTGTGAATGTAAAAAAAATGTTGCTCGACTTTATATAATTTGATCACTTAATGTTATGTAAATCGGTATCAATTAAAGGGGGAAGGAAATAAATGAGGAAAAAACACTTTTAATCGATTATCGTACGTTCAGAATGTCATTTGCATTTCAAAGGGAGACGCGTCAATTAATTTTATCAGGTTTCAATTGGTAGAAAAATCCTATCAATATGTTTATTAACAAATTAAGGTCAAGGGTAGGTATGTTAAATACAACATGTAAAGGCGGAAGTTTTTAAGACTTTCTCATCTTAAAATAAGTTTAAGAATTTTAAAATTTTCATTGAATAATATGACCCTCACAAATTTTCATTACACATAATGCATGGACGATTTATCATCTTATTATTTTCACTTAAATAAACTAAGTGATTTTTTTAAATGTAAATTCTAAATAATTTAAAAATTGTTTTAATTATTAAGTATTTTGTGTCTATGTAAATTTTGTGACTGACTAAAAATGGCCGTCATCTGAAGTTCATAAATAAATAAATAAATAAGAATAATTGAAGATTGAAATTGCATTTTGAAAATTAAACTTTTTGAATTATTCTAGTTACCTATTATAAATTTAACTTTCAACTTTTGAATTATAGTTGCATATATAAGCCAGGCGCGGATCCAGACCTCTGATTTGGGGGGGGGGGGTCGCCGGTATATAAGATCTACTTTTGATCTCGGAAGTGTGTCGCGATCGAATTGTCGAAGCGGGGGTGGGGGGAGGGGTCAGAGACGTCCCCCACACACACACACATAGAGATTTATTTTCTGCAATTTTAAAATTTAATGTTATAAAAAAAATTAAAAAAAAATTAAATAAACATAAAAAAATGTTGATCTCCAATGCTTGGGGGGGTGTGATCGCCCCATCGCCCCCCCCTGGATCCGCGCATGATATAAGCAATATCTTTCTTTGTGTAGTTATTTGTACAAGCTTTTAACAAAAATTCGTACCCTCGATTGTAGGGGGCGATTAAATATAGGCGCCTACGAGTCTGGTACAGGTGTCAGCAGGCATACATTATTTTTCTACGTTTCATAATATAATCTTATCAAAATTTTTTATTAACTAATAAAAATAATATAGAATTATGGGGATATGATGCCAGACATTTAGAGAGGTTAAACAGCTGGCAGGGGACAGAGTCGAGTGGAGACGGATTGTTGCATCAAACCAGTCTTAGGACTGTATACTCAATGATGATGATGAGAATTATCTCTTCTACAATTATTGATAGTTAACTAGTTAGATATAGATAAATCAATACTTAATTAGGTCAAAAAGTATAATATATAAGTAGGTTATAATGAAAAGCAGTCCATAAATTATTTAAATTTTATTCAATTTCCGACGTTTTGAGTCTTTTTCTCTCCTTCTTCAGGTTATTAATATAGAAGAGAAAAAAGTCTCCGAAACGTCGGAAATTGAATAAAATTTAAATAATTTATGGACTGCTTTTCCTTATAACCTACTTATTTCGCTTACCAGTCCGTCTTTCTTAGAAAATAAATTAAATTAAATTATAATATATATTTTTCAATTTTAAATAATCATATCAAATTATTTAAATCCTAAAAAAATAAAGAATTTAATTTTTAATAATTTATTGTTTAGACGATCTTCGAGAGAATTTATGATGGTCCTTTACCCTGATCAGCAGTCAATCTCGAGTCGATGGTCTCTCTCATTCGCTTGGACCTCCAATTGAGTGAAGCACTAGAGTTTTATCATCGAGCAAAACGATTTTCCTCTGCTAGTATTCGACCTTCTGATTTCTTCTTATATTTCGACGAATGTATGTATTCTCACTCATGCGGGGCGCAGATTCTATTCAATTAGTTGTTTCTTTAGGTCGATCGATTGATTTCTTAGGTTTTTTTCAAAACATTTCAATTTAGTAGAAACATTATTCAGATTAAATAAATAGGGACTTAGTATTATTATCATTAAATTGTGAACATATACAAAAAAAGCATTCACTCTCCCTTCCTCCCTCATTTATTTATAATAAACTAGCTGCAAGGCCCGCCTTCGGCGGCCCTCTTTCTAGCCAAGGGGCACGCCCCCCGGACCCCAACCCACGAATCCCACCCTCACACTACACTCCCCCGACCAATCCAGCACCCCTACCCCCGCACCATGAACCCGTGCCCAACCCCTCCCCTATACCACAGAACCCAAACCTCACCCCCCACTCCAACCCCCACACCTCCAAAAGGCAAGCATTTTCATTTTTTGACCCCCCCCTTTTTAAGTGGTTAGTTTTTGCATTTCTAGCTCTCTAGAGACCCACAGATTATGTATACTAAATTTGGTTGAGTTTGGTCCAAGAGCAAGAATTTTCATTTTTTGACCCCCCCCCCATTTTGGGTAGTTAGTTTTTGCATTTCTAGCTTTCTAGAGTCCCTCAGATTATGTATACAAAATTTGGTTGAGTTTGCTCCAAGGGCAAGAATTTTCATTTTTTGACCCCCCCCATTTTGGGTGCTTAGTTTTTGCATTCCTAGCTCTCTAGAGGCCCACAGATTATGTATACAAAATTTGGTTGAGTTTGGTCAAAGAGCAAGAATTTTTATTTTTAACCCATTTTGGGGACGCCCCCCATTTTGGGTGGTTAGTTTTTGCATTTCTAGCTCTCTAGAGGCCCACAGATTATGTATATAAAATTTGGTTGAGTTTGGTCCAAGAGCAAGAATTTTCATTTTTTGACCCTCCCCCATTTTTGGTGGCTAGTTTTTGCATTTCTAGCTCTCTAGAGGCCTACAGATTATGTATACAAAATTTGGTTGAGTTTGCTCCAAGGGCAAGTATTTATATATTTTTCTCCTTCCCCCCTTTTTGGGTGGTTTTTTGGGGGAATTTCTTTAAACAAAAGTTGTCAGAAATCACATCCCCTACAACTTTGCTCATTATAAAATTTCCCGTAGTGTTAATAGTTTAAGAGTTATTTGATAATTTTCATTCGTGCACCCCCCCCCCCCAAACCCCCTTTTGGGGTCAAAATATCAAAACGTTATATAGCTAAAAACGTAAGTTAGAAGACCTCTGATACAAATATGAAATTTCATAATAATCCCTTCCGCCGTTTTGACGTGAATCGTGAGCAACTTTTCGCGGAAACCACTGAAACAGACAGACAGACAGACAGACATGAATTTTGTTGAGGGTGTTTTCGTTCATAACTTTGCTTGAAACGTGTGCAACCAAAATTTGGACCAATGTACAGACAAAACCTTAATTTTATATATATAGATGAACGAAGACATAGAGCACCCCCAATAAAATTATATAAACTCCTCAACTTTTATAAGCTCCCAAAAATTTTCGTCATTCTCAATAGAGTCCCTCAAATAAACTTCCCTCAACGCATTGTATACTGGACATACATTTAAAATATGAAATAAATTATCCTTTTCACATTTGTTACAAATCACACCATCTCGGGGTTTATCCTGTGCCCAGACCCATTCAGTCAAAAATATATATAGTGTTTGTATATTTCCCACTCTAGCCTGATGAAGAATTATTGCCAGAATTCTTCCCTTGCCATAATCGATTAGTCTATAAAGAGGGAAAAAGGAGGAATTAACCATTCTGTTGTGGTCCTCCTTAAAATAGTAATCCTCCAGTTCTAATAGGAATTTAGTAAGTTATTTAGATAATTAAAGGTCATTAGATGGTAGGATGTTTTTTTCTCTTTCAGAAACAGGTTCTCATCATTAGCCCTTTTATATGTGTAGAAAATATAATAGTATTTTTAAATTTTTAATATAATAAATTTATACATTCAATTTTGATTCTAAATGAAATAATTATTTTCATTTAAATTTGTTTATCATTTTAAATTCAAAAAATGGGGGGTCAGATAGGCTAGGTGGTAGCATGTCAACCTGCTAACCAGGGGATCCGGGCTCGAATCCGACTCGAGGCATTCATCCGGCTAAAATCTGACCCCGGGGGTAGAGACAAATTTAGAAAATATATAAGGAGTATCGTAAATTGGCTAATGGCTAGAAAAAAAAATTCAAAGAATATTTTTCTTTTCCTTTCAAATATTAAGATAAATTAAATTTTAAGATTAACATAAATTTTCAAGATATTGGAATAAATTAAATATTTTATTTTTCATTAAAGATAATTAGTTCAGTTATAGGAATAGGGTTTTCAGTGACCTTTAATACTTCGATAACCAATCGCATGCCTATTCAATCCTGCTTACGGGCGTGTTTTCTATCTAATTCAACAGGAATGAAGGATGGAAGGCAGCATGTGAATGCTGAGTAAAATGGATGGTGTGATGGATGGTTGTATGGTACATTGTTGTAAGTAACACTCGATCTTAATTACTGATATTTCCAACTGTCTTGGATATAGGATGCAATGTCAAGTGTATTACTCAGAAATAAGTCTGGCCTAGGTGTGTTGTTTTCGCTAGTTTTAAGAACACTCATCGTCCAGAGCGAATGTGCGGGGTTGCTTATAGGGAACTCCAGCATTCGAGAGGATCGCACGACAATGCATGAGATACCCGAGAGATAGGTCATATCCTCTATCTGAGTCAGTGTGTATGTGATATATTTGTCGAAAGATAATTACAAAAGTCTTTAATTTGGAAACCAATAGTACAAGTCATATGACCCTAGTCGGCTGATACAGATGAGAATCTTGGAAAGCTCTATGGCAGGCAGGGCCGTCTCAAGGGTATGTGCGGTCCGGGTGCAAGATATAATTTGCCGCCCTTCCTCATCAGAACATCAATGTTATATTCCGGCAATAATAATAATAAGTTCGTTGATTTAAAATTCTGATTTTAATTATTTGATAACTGTTAATCTGTTTAAGAAATAAAAACTTAAAATAAAAATGTTAAAGGTAACTTTTCATAAACTTTATTACTTTGTATAATTTTAAAAAAGAATGTATTTGAAACATAAAAAAGATAGTACTTTCATATAATCCTTAGTTAGCATATAACAATTAAGAAGTAGCTACCTCACCTATATACATAATTTTATATTATATTAATCTGTTATTCTTTATTAGCACTATTTAATGGGCATCTTTGTGGATGTGTTTATAAATAACTTTCTTTTTTTTTGGGGGGGGGGGTGGTCTAGTGGTTAGCGTCTCCACCTGCTAACCAAGTGGACCCGGGTTCGAGTTCGGGTCGAGGCGTTCGCCTGATGGCTGATCCCCTGCCTTAGAGACAAATTTTAATAAAAAAATAACTGGTATCGTAAATTGGCTTATGGCTTGAAAGGCCGAAAAGCCAAAAAAAAAATATATACTACCCTATGTAGTTGCCGTCCGTGTGCTATGCACCCCTTGCACCCCCGGCACGGGACGGACTTGATGGCAGTGTTCGTTTATATTGTCGATAGGGTTTCTTTTCTTTTCAGCAGACATACCACGGACCCATTGGTGTAGTTAGGCAAGTTTCATGCGCCAAAAAAATTATCCGCCGGCTTGGCCTCAACTCTGGCTGAGAGTTACCCTGGAGGGCGTGTTTTCTATCTAATTCAACAGGAATGAAGGATGGAAGGCAGCATGTGAATGCTGAGTAAAATGGATGGTGTGATGGATGGTTGTATGGTACATTGTTGTAAGTAACACTCTATCTTAATTGACTGATATTTCCAACTGTCTTGGATATAGGATGCAAATGTCAAGTGTATTACTCAGAAATAAGTCTGGCCTAGGTGTGTTGTTTTCGCTAGTTTTAAGAACACTCATCGTCCAGAGCGAATGTGCGGGGTTGCTTATAGGGAACTCCAGCATTCGAGAGGATCGCACGACAATGCATGAGATACCCGAGAGATAGGTCATATCCTCTATCTGAGTCAGTGTGTATGTGATATATTTGTCGAAAGATAATTACAAAAGTCTTTAATTTGGAAACCAATAGTACAAGTCATATGACCCTAGTCGGCTGATACAGGTGAGAATCTTGGAAAGCTCTATGGCAGGCAGGGCCGTCTCAAGGGTATGTGCGGTCCGGGTGCAAGATATAATTTGCCGCCCTTCCTCATCAGAACATCAATGTTATATTCCGGCAATAATAATAATAAGTTCGTTGATTTAAAATTCTGATTTTAATTATTTGATAACTGTTAATCTGTTTAAGAAATAAAAACTTAAAATAAAAATGTTAAAGGTAACTTTTCATAAACTTTATTACTTTGTATAATTTTAAAAAAGAATGTATTTGAAACATAAAAAAGATAGTACTTTCATATAATCCTTAGTTAGCATATAACAATTAAGAAGTAGCTACCTCACCTATATACATAATTTTATATTATATTAATCTGTTATTCTTTATTAGCACTATTTAATGGGCATCTTTATGGATGTGTTTATAAATAACTTTCTTTTTTTTTGGGGGGGGGGGGGTCTAGTGGTTAGCGTCTCCACCTGCTAACCAAGTGGACCCGGGTTCGAGTTCGGGTCGAGGCGTTCGCCTGATGGCTGATCCCCTGCCTTAGAGACAAATTTTAATAAAAAAATAACTGGTATCGTAAATTGGCTTATGGCTTGAAAGGCCGAAAAGCCAAAAAAAAAAATATATATATATTTTGCCGTCCGTGTGCTATGCACCCCTTGCACCCCCGGCACGGGACGGACTTGATGGCAGTGTTCGTTTATATTGTCGATAGGGTTTCTTTCTTTCAGCAGACATACCACGGACCCATTGGTGTAGTTAGGGCAAGTTTCATAAAAAAAAAATTATCCGCCGGCTTACTCAACTCTGGGTTGAGAGTTACCCTGGAGTTCCAAACAATATGATTTTCATAAAACAAAATAGGGGTCGAGTTAGCTCACCCGGAGTCATGGGTAGGAAAATAAGTCGGCAACGGCTCGCCTTGCATTTTAGTTATTTTTATAAAAAAAAAAAACATTTTTTTTTCCAAAAACGAATTATCTCTAGAAACGAGAATAATTAAATAAAAAATAATATAAAATTGATGTTAAGGTTATTTTGTAAAAAAAAAAACACGACAAATCTACCCTAAAGAGAGAGATACTTTGGTAAAATTTTAAGATTTTATTGGGAATGCAATTTTTTTTTTTTGAATTGGTTTAATTAAATTATAATTTTTCCTTTCCCTATATAATATTTTATTAAAATAAGATAAAATCCCCTGTAAAATTAATTTGAAATGATTTTCAAATTTCAGCTTATTAGTTGAAATTGTTCAAAAATTCTCTATATCATATTTATATTCGAATTTTCTGAATTTCTTAAACGGAAATTTTTTTTAAACTAGAAAGTTCAATATTTAATTTTGGTTTTAGAAATACAAATATTTCAGTACCAGAACCAGTGGCATAAATTACTCACATCCACTGCAAAGGGTGGATAAAGAGATAAGGTAAAGTGGGGTAAGAGAGTGGGGGTGTGATATTTGTAACAAGGGATCCAAAAAAGCAATACAAATTTAAAAGATGTCTTGATGACGATTAAATATGAAAAATAACACAGAACATTTAAAAAAATATCTTTTCTACTTATATTTACTATTTATGTACTTTGAATTTTTAACCGACTTCAAAAAATGAGGAGGTTCTAAATTAGACTGATTTTTTTTCATTGGGTTCAGTCTAGCTTCCGATTGGTCTCGTTTTTTCATTGGTATTGTGCCTTTTTTGATATGTTTGTTCAGGCATAACTTCTTTGTTTATGAACCGAATTTAATGATTCTTTTTTTATTGTAAAGAGGGTACCTTAGGGGTGTTACCATATTAATTTGGTCAAGTTCTGAAGATATGATCAATGACGAAATAACATAAATCTCCAAATTTTATGACCAAATAATCGAAATTATAATAAATAAAATCTTTTATAAAAAAATCTTAAAACATTCATTTAAAACCCGCAAACGTTTCGAGAGAATTTCTATATTTATGAATAAAATTTTATTATCATTTTCTGATTCATTCGCCCGACGCTTTCTCTTACGAGATGCATGCAAGGTATTATATTAAGTCCCTATAAATAACATCACTAAAAAGAGAAAAATAAAAATAATTTTTTATAAAAAAAAATAAAACCGACTTCAAAAAATTAAATGCAACAAATAAAAACTTAAACTTTAATCAAATTAATCACAAAAATAAAAGCTTCAACAGCTTCATTATAAATAAAATAATAATAAAAAATACAAATAAAATACACTAAAAGGTATAAAATAATTATCTTATTTAGTTACAACTAAATGACGAAATGTTAACATGAAATTACTTTTTGAAGTCGGTGCCAAACATACATTTTATGAATCGCAGTCGAAGGATCTTACTTAGTACGTTTGGCGGGTACGCTCGCTTATAGGTGTAGTTTGTTTGGCACCGACTTCAAAAAGTAATTAAGTAAGATAATTATTTTATACCTTTTAGTGTATTTTATTTTATTTCTAAGTTATTATTATTTTATTTATTGCATTTAATTTTTTTGAACTCGGTTTTATTTTTTTTATAAAAATTATTTTGTTTTAAATATATAACTTAGTCATTTGTATGATCGTTTTATTTGACTAACTTTGTTGAAAAATCCTTCTATATCTTTAAAAGTGTATAATTTTTAAACAAAGTAACATATTTTAATGCGGAAAAAAGAATTTTCTAGTTGACTTTCTGAATATTTCTGCTCTTGTCCCATAACATAAGTACAACGTTTCAATTAATTTTAAATGGACATGACATTGACCCGTTTTCGGAGTAGTATGCATCTTTTATAATTTTCCTTAAATATGGAAATATTGAAGTGAAATCGGTGTTTTGATCAATGTTGATTAAATAATAAATATGGTGGAATTTTTTTTTTTTATTTAAAATTGACCTTGCCCGTTAGAACATTTGGTCAGTGATACATAAAATACATATTTTTACAAAATTTTATATAATAATTATAATGTTAATTAGGTACATAAGCTAAATTGAAATTTGAAACATACATTATTTTAACTATTTTTTTTCAAATAACATTTCTACTGTTTACGCAATTAATCACAATTATGTTAAATTAGAATAAAATAATTAATTAATTTTTCCTAAAGAAATGGTGGTACTTGTTGATATATATAAATATTAAGGTATTATACACCAAATTCTGAAGAGCAAAAAATCGATCCACCAATAAACACTTTATTAAATAGTAAATCATTTTTAATTTTTTTACAAGGAAACATACATTATTGAAATTATTGCTTGTTGCAAGTGTACTTGCCACTTGTCATTGACTTAGCCCTTGATTAATTAAGCACACAATTTGAACTGCTTGAACTTGAGAAATATCCATTTTGTATATTTGATCTTTCTATCAATGATGCAAAATTATTCTATTTATTGATATTTCAAATGGAATTTGATCTTCTATTAAAACTTTATTTAAATGTAAGTGATATTGAGAAAGTAGGATAATTTGTAATTGTATCTTTTAATTTCATTTCACTTAGTATGATCAAGTATTGTAATCGTGCATGAAAAAAATGTTTTTTTTCCTTCTTTTTTGAAATATCTAAAAAACGGCTGTAACTATTTTGAAACCATGGCATTTCTCTCTACAAAAAAGCCCTAATAAGTGAACATCGAAAAAAATTATATTTTTCGAGATAATAATTGTTTTGTCAAAATGTCTGTTAATTTGTCTGTTAGTCTGTTAGTCTGTGCGTTACCAAATTTTAGTCGACGAGCTAGCTCAAAAACTAGTGTGAATAAAAAACAAAAACAAATTTCACACGTAGTTCTGGTCCATTGAGATTAAGAGCTGATTAGATTTTGGTGCATATTGACCCAAAATAAAGGGGGGGGAGGGGAGTTAAAAATTACAAATCTAGGCCATTTGAGAAAACTCAACAAAATTTTGTATACATAATCAGTGGGACCCCAGAAGTCTAAAATGCAAAAACTAACCGCCCAAAATGAGGGGGGGGGGGGGCGTGTAGGATCAAAAATTGAAAATCTTGGCCATTTACCAAACTCAACCAAATTTTGTATACATAATCAGTGGGCCCCCAGGAGTCTAAAAATGCAAAAACTAACCCCCCGTACATGATTATAAATAATTTTATTAAATATTAAATATAAGCGAGGGGCCAGGTTGTATGGTTAAGTCAAGTGGATGGCCACATCAGAACACGTCAGCTTATTTTTTATAAAATTCAAAAATTATCAACAATATTTATTGAATATGTTAGTTTAAGAGTTAATGGAACAAATTATATGAATATTTGTAAAAAATTTTAAAATAATATGGTATTTAATCAAGTTTTTATTGGTGGGTCGATTTTTTTGCACCGTAGTGTATATGTTGTAAGTTAAACTTACAAAAAACTGGTCCTCTCTTAGCCCACTTCACCTTATTTGTTTTTCCTCATTAATTAATTTTATCACAATTAAATAAGTAGCTTAAATTGCTTTTAAAATTAAAGAGGCAAAATGTATGAAGTGAAAATTCCACAAGAGAGCGCTACACTGATAAACTGCGCTCTTTCGCCATCTTTAATAAAATGGAACTCAAATTATTATAAATTCAAAACAAAAGAAAATGATATTATCCATAATTATTAATATATAAAATATTTATTTAATTAAAAAAATGAATTTTTATAGAATATATTAAAATTATATATATTTTAAGCTTTCAGGGAAGAGATCAACTCCCACATCGTCTTCTGACCAAATGCGCATGCTCCAAAGCTTTGGACCATCCTTATTAACGCTTCGTTTAGGTGCACAAGTGCATTCTTGATTTGGCCTTCCACCTACTAGTATATATTCCTCAGCAACCACTTGCTTTCATCTCTTCAAAGGGCGCCCCGCCTGGCTGTGCAATTCACCTCCGAGAAGCTGTGCAATTCACCCCCGAGAAGCTGTGCAATTCACCCCCGAGAAGCTGTGCAATTCACCTCCGAGAAGCTGGGCAATTCACCCCCGAGAAGCTGTGCAATTCACCTCCGAGAAGCTGTACAATTCACCCCGAGAAGCTGTGCAATTTACCCCCGAGAAGCTCTGCAACCAAAGGCCAACTTTTCTGCTGATTGATGGAAAAGTAAGAAAATTTGATTTTCAACCAATGACAATTTTTTCTTGTTTTATCTCGAACATTAGAAATTATATAAAAAATATTCTTTCTTGTTCAAAATTACAACAATATTGCTAACAAACTTGTGTAAAATTTAAATTATATTAATTTAATAATTTATTAATATTTTTTTTGTATTCGCAAATGTAAATTATTTCTTTGGAGTGATTTTATAGAAACACAAATAATGAATAGTAAATTTATTAGTAACAAAATTAAAATAAAAATAAAATTTTCTGCTTTTATGAAAATATTTACGAAAATGAAAATGCACCTTCTGCTAGGAATCTTTCTATTTTTAGGAATTTTTGAAACTGGAATGGAATATGTGAATCAGACTTTAGAAAAAAGATTTAACAGGATTCGCACATTTGTTCTAAAGGCCCTTTAATTTATTTTTCATCCGGAATATACATGAACACAGAATCCTAATTCCGTTGAAATCTGGGCAATTTTAAAATTTAATCATTAGACGTTATTCCGTCTAATTGGGTTTTGAATTATTCTAATGTTAATGAGTTTCAATAAACTCGTTTTTATTATTTTTTTGATTTTTTCTTTTGTTTTCGAATTCTTTTTTGAAAAAAAGAAAAATTCAATAAGTTGTTCAAGAGAAAATATTTTTCTCTTTGGCTAGGAAGTTGAGGTGAATTATTTTGATACCATTATTATAAGTAGAACTATACAGTTTCTTTTTGATAGCAATTGACAGGTGTCTATATTTTTTGCCTTCAAATTAGTTTTTCTGCTCTCTATTTAACATTCTATTAAAATAAGATAAATAGGGGAAAATCCCTTGAAAATAAACGAAAAATATTAATTAAATAGATATTTCTTTCTGTAAAATAGTATAAAACCGCCTGAAAAATTAAATTAAATTTTTCTTTCGAAAGATAATTTTTTCTTATGTAGAAAGGACCTTTTTAAAATTTTCATCAGGAAAAATTTGTTTTTATTTCTTGTTCAAATCTTAACAATTTGTTCAAAGAGGGCATATGGACCATTATAATCATCACAAAAATTTTGAAAATGAATTTTCAAATAGTACTTTCATATAATCCTTAGTTAGCATATAACAATTAAGAAGTAGCTACCTCACCTATATACATAATTTTATATTATATTAATCTGTTATTCTTTATTAGCACTATTTAATGGGCATCTTTGTGGATGTGTTTATAAATAACTTTTTTTTTTTGGGGGGGGGGGGCGGGGTCTAGTGGTTAGCGTCTCCACTTGCTTGGTTAAGTGGACCCGGGTTCGAGTTCGGGTCGAGACGTTCGCCTGATGGCTGATCCCCTGCCTTAGAGACAAATTTTAATAAAAAAATAACTGGTATCGTAAATTGGCTATATAATAAGTATATAATTATCTTTGTTCCTTGAAATTAATTATTATACTTTTGCTTAAATATATTCAAAATACAGTTTGTTTGTTTTTTATTACAAATAATCAAGTCTTTCCGATAATTTTCTTTTACCTTGGGAAGTGAAATTTAATCATTAGAGGTTATTCTGTCTAATGAATATTGGGCTTAGAATTATTCCTAATGTTAGTGATTTTCAACAAATAAACTAATTTTTATTATTTTTTCACTTGAGTTCGAATTCCCTATTAAAAAAAATATATATTACAAAGTTGTTCAAAAGGAACGATTTTTTTCTTTTATGCTCAGGTGATTTTTTTGAAATCTTTATTATAAGTAGAGCTATGTAGTTTCATTTTTAATGGCAATTGACGAAAATTGGTGTACTCTTTAGGAAGACATTTTTTTGAGATAGGTATATTAATTATTAATGATTCTTGTATAGCCTTTGTTTAGCCTGTTCGTTGAACTCTGAGCGTAGTATTTTATATTTATAATTATGGATAAGAACACTCAGTGTTGAATCGTAATACATTCTCAATGTGCAGGTATGCCTGAGTGAATGAAGGACAGTTTCGGAAATTTCGTCAATGATCAAATTGGCTTGAAAATATTCCCAATTTTTATTTAGTTTAAATTGGCATTCTTTTTGTTAGGTCTTGAACTAGCTGATATTCTAAAAGTTAATTTCATTAAAACTTGCAACTGATTAATAAAGTATTCTTCTCAAGAAAAACAGCAGGGACATGCGCCATTTTGAAAAAAAAGAATCAGCCATCTTGTTAATTTAATATTTCGGACCGATTATATTTTTTCTTTTGTTTATTTACAAATATTTTTTGATGGAAGTTCTTTTTTTTACAAGTGTTTGTCTTGCCCCTGATGTAAGTTTTTGCTTTTATAAATTAATAACATTAAAAATTCGTTCTTCATTACTTGAAAATAAGATAAAACTATATATTTTTATCTGTTTTTTATTGTTTAGAATTGTTTTCAACCAGGGATGAGAATGAAACTAAATTTGCGATCTCTGTCTACATTGCATTCTCTAATCACAAGCAGTTGTTGCTTCAATTACGATAATCTTAAATTATTTCTCTTTTATTTCTGGAATTTTCAGCTTTTAATGCTGGGACATTGGACTCTATATGCCTCTTTCCTTGTGGCTGACTTCTTGTTCCATCAGCATCAGCCTTTTTTTTCCTTTTATAATTTATAAATTAAGTGTAATAGCGTGGCTTCCCTGTTCTTGAAGATTCTTTCAATAACGAGAAATTTACGGACTCATGTAGAATACTGCTCAGTTCAAATATTCAAGACCCACGACGCGACGCCCTGTTTAAAAATGAACTCGTGGCTTTCTGTTTCAAATACGATAATCGTAAATGATTTCTCTTTTATTTCTCAAATTTTCGGCTTTCAATGCTCGGACTTTGGGATCTTTATGCCCTTTTGCCATCAGCATCAGCCGTTTTTTTTTAATCTCTCTACACATTAGAGATTATTCTGTCTAATGAATATTGGGCTTAGAATTATTCCTAATGTTAGTGATTTGCAACAAATAAACTTGTTTTTATTATTTTTATTATTTTTCAATATTACAAAGTTGTTCAAAAGGAACGATTTTTTTCTTTTATGCTCAGGGGATTTTTTGAAATCATTATTACAAGTAGAGCTATGTAGTTTCCTTTTTAATGGCAATTGACAAAAATTGGTGTAGTCTTTAGGAAAAGAATCAGCCATATTGTTAATTTAATATTTCGGACCGATTATATTTTTTCTTTTGTTTATTCACAAATATTTTTTGATGGAAGTTCTTTTTTTACAAGTGTTCGTCTTGCCCCTGATGTACGTTTTTGTTTTATAAATTAATTACATTAAAAATTCGTTCTTCATTACTTGAAAATAAGATCAAACTATATATTTTTATCCGTTTTTTATTGTATAGAATTGTTTTCAACAAGGGATGAGAATGAAACTAAAATGCGTATCAATTTGAAACTGGTGGCTGATTTGGCCCTTGCCATCACCATTAGGTATATACAGTTATTTAATATACTGATGAGACAAGCCATGAGCCTTTTTAATTTGAATCTCATCGGTCGTAATTTCTTTGGTGCGAAATTAATTATTATACTATTGCTTAAATATCATATTCAAAATACAGTTTGTTTGTTTTTTATTACAAATAATCAAGTCTTTCCGATAATTTTCTTTTAACTTGGGAAGTGAAATTTAATCATTAGAGGTTATTCTGTCTAATGAATATTGGGCTTAGAATTATTCCTAATGTTAGTGATTTTCAACAAATAAACTCGTTTTTATTATTTTTTCACTTGAGTTCGAATTCCTATTAAAAATATATATATATATATATATATATATATATATATTATAAAGTTGTTCAAAAGGAACGATTTTTTTTCTTTTATGCGTATCAATTTGAAACTGGTGGCTGATTTGGCCCCCGGCGATCACCATTATATAACTGTTTAATATACTGATGAGACAAGCCATGGGCCTTTTTAATTTGAATCTCATCGGTCGTAATTTCTTTGACACTCTTGCAAAAATAATAATAATAATTTTCTTTTACCTTGTGAAGTGAAATTGAATCATTTGAGGTCTAGATCTCCAAAAGATTTATCTTCTAATTTTAATGGATTTTGGGTTTGGAATATATTTTCCCTAGGGATTACGTTTATGCCCTCTTTTCTTGTGGCTGTCTTCTCGTCCCATTCTCTATCAGCCGTTTTTTTCTTATAAAATTTATAAATTAAGTGTAATACCATCCGGTTTCCCTGTTCTTGAAGATTCAATCAATAACGAGAAATTCACTGGTTGGATTTAGTCGTTTCAGCATCACAAACAGCTGATGTTTCAATTACGATAATCGTAAATTCTTTCTCTTTTATATTTGGAATTTTCGGCTGCTCCTGCTAGAACTTTGGGCTCTTTATGCCCTATTTCCAATTTTGGGAACGAGTGGTTCATTGTGACTGTGTTCTCGTGCCATTCAGCATCAGCCGTCTTTTTTCTTTTATAATTTATATATTAAGTGTAATAGCATCTGGTTTCCCTGTTCTTGAAGATTCAATCAATAACGAGAAATTCACTGGTTGGATTTAGTCGTTTCAGCATCACAAACAGCTGATGTTTCAATTACGATAATCGTAAATTCTTTCTCTTTTATATTTGGAATTTTCGGCTGCTCCTGCTAGAACTTTGGGCTCTTTATGCCCTATTTCCAATTTTGGGAACGAGTGGTTCATTGTGACTGTGTTCTCGTCCCATTCAGCATCAGCCGTCTTTTTTCTTTTATAATTTATAAATTAAATGTAATAGCATCTGGTTTCCCTGTTCTTGAAGATTCAATCAATAATGAGAAATTCACTGGTTGTCTTGTAATTAGTCAGGAACTGGTCGATGAAAATGCGTATCTCCGAGCGTCGAATAAATGTAACCGTAGCGTTGTTATATTTGTGTGATTACCAAGATAATTTGGAACTATTGAAGGGCTTCGAAAGTGGCCAATTGCATGCTTAACAAGAGTACTCGATATCTCAAAAATCTTGCGAGATCGAAATTTCTAGTCCCGCGAGATCTCAAATTTGCGATCTCTGCTCTACATTGCATTCTCTAATCACAAGCAGTTGTTGATTCAATTACGATAATCGTAAATTATTTCTCTTTTATTCTGGAATTTTCGGCTTTTAATGCTGTGAGTTTGGACTCTTTATGCCTCTTTCCTTGTGGCTACTTCTTATCCCATCAGCATCAGCCGTTTTTTTCCTTTTATAATTTATAAATTACTTGTAATAGCATGGCTTTCCTGTTCTTGAAGATTCTATCAATAACGAGAACTTTACGGACTCATATAGGATATTGCTCAGTTCAAATATTCAAGATGCCACGAAGCGACGCCCTGTTTAAAAATGAATTTCTGAAATTTTCGGCTTTAAATGCTGGGACTTTGGGATCTGTATGCCCTTTTGCCATTCAGCATCAGCCGTTTTTTGTTATTCAATCTCTAGACATTAGAGATTATTCTGTCTAATGAATATTGGGCTTAGAATTATTCCTAATGTTAGTGATTTGCAACAAATAAACTCGTTTTTATTATTTTTATTATTTTTCAATATTATAAAGTTGTTCAAAAGTAACAATTTATTTTCTTTTATGCTCAGGTGATTTTTTTGAAATCATTATTACAAGTAGAACTATGTAGTTTCCTTTTTAATGGCAATTGACAAAAATTGGTGTAGTCTTTAGGAAAAGAATCAGCCATCTTTAATTTAATATTTCGGACCGATTATATTTTTTCTTTTGTTTATATACAAATATTTTTTGATGGAAGTTCTTTTTTTACAAGTGTTCGTCTTGCCCCTGATGTACGTTTTTGTTTTATAAATTAATAACATTAAAAATTCGTTCTTCATTACTTGAAAATACGATCAAACTATATATTTTTATCTGTTTTTTATTGTATAGAATTGTTTTCAACAAGGGATGAGAATGAAACTAAAATGCGTATCGATTTGAAACTGGTGGCTGATTTGGCCCTTGCCATCACCATTAGGTATATACACGTTATTTAATATACTCGTTTTTCTTATTTGTCTCTCACTTGAGTTCGAATTCCCTATTAAAAAAAATATATATTATAAAGTTGTTCAAAAGTAACAATTTTTTTTCTTTTATGCTCAAGTGATTTTTTTGAAATCATTATTATAAGTATAGCTATGTAGTTTCCTTTTTAATGACAATTGACAAAAATTGGTGTACTCTTTAGGAAAAGAATCAGCCATCTTGTTAATTTATTATTTCGGACCGATTATATTTTTTCTTTTATTTATTTACAAATTTAATACCAATAATTAACTTGTTATTAAAGGGGTTTAAAGGAAAACAAATCAATTTGTAAAATAATAAGGGATTCTCGGTTGATGGATCTAAAAATTTTTTTTTAAATTTTTCTATAAAATAAAAATACATATTTTGAGAAATTAAAATCAAACAATATTATTTAATTAATTAGAACATTTGAGTGTATAATATTTTTTTGAAAAATAGATGGAATTCATTTAAAGATCTTAAAAGTTGAAGAAGAACATGATTATGTTTTTGATTAAGAAATGTTTGACATTAGTCTTGATTCTCTTTTGATACATCCATAATAATAAATCTTAATTTTACCATACAGGGGGTATGGTCAAGTATTGTAAAAGTGTTTTTTTTTTGCTTATTTTTTTCGAAATATCTCAAAAACGGCTGAAACTATTTTGATTTAAAAAATTGGGCGAAACCATGGCATTTCGGTCTACAAAAAAACTGAAATAAGTGAACATCGAAAAAATTATGTTTTTCGAGATAATAATTGTTTTGTCAAAATGTCTCTTAGTTAGTCTGTTAGTCTGTGCGTTACCAAATTTTTGTGGACGAGCTAGCTCAAAAACTATTATGGATATCAAAACCAAATTTCACACGCAGTTTTATTGCATTGAAATTAAGAGCTGATTAGATTTTGTTGCATATCGACCCAAAATTAAGGAGGGTGGAGGGGGTTAAAAATTAAAAATCTAGGCCATTTGAACAAACTCAACCAAATTTTGTATACATAATCTGTGGGCCCCCAGAAGTCTAAAAATGCAAAAACTATCGGCCCAAAATAGGGGGGGAGTGTGTAGGGTCAAACAATGAAAATATAGGCCCTTATACCAAACTCAACCATATATTTTATACATAATCAGTGGGCCCACAGTAATCTAAATATGCCAAAACTAACCACCCCCCCCCCCCTACATGATTATAAATAATTTTATTAAATATTAAATATAATTGAGGAGCCAGGTTGTATGGTAAAGTCAAGTGGATGGCCACATCAGAACGTGTCGGTTTATTTTTAAATACTTCTATGACCTAGATTGTTTTGTTCGTTTATTATTGTAGATCTTTCCTACAGTTTTAATATTGGATTGACTTTCGAGTTTCTTTTAATCCCTTTCGGATCTAGGCTTAATAAAATATGTTTTTTTCTTAAAAAAGAAAAAAAGTTGAACTTTTTATTCGAAGGATTCTTCAAAATAATCTGAACTCATTTGATACATATCTTATAAGTAATTTGTTTATTATGGGCTAAATAATAATAATAATAAGAGAACATTCGGTCATAGGCCTTGAATTATCCTCTTATTATTTATTTTTTATATTTTTCATTTTGTGTCTTTGTTTTTCAGTTTCGAAAAGGGCTTGATTGAATTTTTTATTTTTCAAAGAATCACCATTTGATTTTGTTTTTTAAAATTAATAAGAAGGTTTCAATTTCGGTAATCCGATTAGTAGAATTGACAAATTTTCGAAGTAAAGAAATAATTTGATAAGAAATACATAAGTGATCCCTTGTAATAATCTGAATTTGAATTTTGTTTATTTGTCCTATATAAAGTTTTTTTCTTCAATAAACGAGTAGCTGATTTCATGGTCATTTGGCCACCAGTACTTTAAGGACTGGTTGCCTCGTGATCGTGTGGAGATGGGGTTGAGACCTTTAAAAGTTATAAAGGGGCGGCATTTTACCATTTTGCCCGGGGAGGTTAAACTGCTAGCGACGGCCCTCTAAACGGGGGACGAAGTAATTTATCAAAAGAGAAGGTTCGGCTGAAGACCCCTAGTTAAGACATTTAATGAGATAATTTCATCATTGTTTGACATCTAATCTTGTTAATGAGTTCATAACGACTCTTGAATTCCAAACTTTGTGCATTCTCTCGAGATTATCTCATCAGTCCAATCTAGATGGTTTCAGTAAAGAAATTTCATTTTGCAAAATCTATAAAAACTAGAGGTTCGAATGGTTGATCAAAAATAAGTTCAATCAGGAAAATACATCCAGTTCATTGAATAGATTTGTTAGTATTTTTTATTTTCCTTTATTATAAGCTTGTATTTAAATTCAATAGAGGAAGTTCTGTCATATCATGGCTTGGAACTATACCTATTGGCCAATAATTTTTATTACATTTTTTATAACCAAGTTACTTTTAATTTAACAAATACAACTGATGAAGAAAAAAATGAAAAAATTTGTAAACTATTGCAAATAAATTATAATAATACTTGTTTGCTATTCACGTTCTTGGGTTTAGTTATTATAGTTTCATAATATGTCTCTTCTGTCGGTTTGCGAAATCAAAACTTCAATATGTTTAATACCAATTTTTATGCTCACGTTTTATTTTACTACTCAACGTGGGAAGGGTTTAGAATATCTCTTTTAATTTTTCTCATAAAGGGGCGGCATTTTACCTTTTTACCCGGGGCGGTGAAACTGCTAGCGCCGGCCCTCTAAACAGGGGGACGAAGTAATTTATCAAAAGAGAAGTTTCGGCTGAAGACCCCTAGTTATGACATTTAATGAGATAATTTCATCATTATTTGACATCTAATCTTGTTTTTTTTTAATTTATTTAATGTCACCGGGAACAAAGCCCATTTAGACAGCACATAAGTAGAGTGTTAGTAGGGTTGGTGGGGGAGCCGAGTTTTCAGCTGGTAGAAATTTTTATTTGCCAGCCAGGATCGAACCCGGACCTTCACTTCAACATCGTCATAATCGATCGATGCCGAAGCGAAGCCAGTGCGTTAGCTGACTGAGCTACCCGTCTCCCCTAAACTAATCTTGTTAATGAGTTCAGAACGACTCTAGAATTCCAAACTTTGTGCATTCTCTCGAGATTATCTCATCAGTCCAATCTAGGTGGTTTCAGTAAAAAAATTTCTTTTTGCAAAATCTATAAAAACTAGAGGTTCGAGAGGTTGATCAAAAATAAGTTCAATCAGGAAAATACATCCAATTCATTGAGTAGATTTGAGTAGTATTTTTTATTTTGCTTTTTATAAGCTTGTATTTAAATTCAATAGAGGAAGTTCTGTCATATCATGGCTTAGAACTATACCTATTGGCCAATAATCTTTATTACATTTTTTATAACCAAGTTATTTTTAATTTACATGAAATTTATTAATTTAATTTCCTGACCGTTTATAAGAGTCGTTCGAGGATGTTTTTGCTACTTTCACAAAAGATGAAGTTTTTGATGTTTGACATTATTATGGTCCATTATTATACAAATTTTCAGCAAACTCTAGAAAATTAATATTTTTTAGATTTATTAATTTGTAAACTGCTGAACGTTTTAAATAAGTTGTCATTCATAAATTGAATTTTATTTTTTAAAGATTTTCTTTAGCTTATACGTCTGCAATTATAGACAAGTATGTAATAAAACAAGTTCTTGTCTAGGATCTTTTTCATATTATGTTCCCACTTGGGGATCTCTAATTTTTATTAGAGTTATTATTATTATACTAAGGTTTAGCCTTTTTTGGGTGGTTTTTTGAAGTTTTTCTTTTATTCGCTTCCATTTCCTAGAAAACAATAAACATACATTTTTACGCTGTATGTTTTCAAACTCAGATACGTATAGTTATCAAGGTCTTGTCTAGGATCTTTTTTATTTTTCAAAGAATCACCATTTGATTTTGTTTTTTAAATTAATAAGAAGGTTTCAATTTCGGTAATCCGATTAGGAGAATTGACAAATTTTCGAATTAACTAAATAATTTAATGAGAAATTTATAAGTGATGCCTCGTAATATTTTGAATTTGAATTTTGTTTATTTGTCCTAAATAAATTTTTGGAACGAAGTTCCTTATGGGACGCCTCGGAGGGGTACCTTAGCCGGTGAAAAACGTCCGTAACGTTAAAAAAAGCGTGCTAATACTCATGCGAGGGACTCCACTCAGGTCGCCACCTCTGGAGGCGGGCCTCTGGTTGTTTCTAGACATTCACCTGTTGGAGATATTTGTTCTGCTATTTGCAAGATGGAAAACGGCGTTGAAATCGTAATGGTATTCATTTACATTGCACAGAAACAGAAGTTAATAGACATACAAGGATTCATACATCGATCACTGTTGGAGTAAACCGCAGCATCTACAGCATTACTTGAAGAGTATGGTACCAATTATGACCAACTTCCACTAATTTTGGTGAGGTGACTTCAATATTAACTTCAAAGATAAGCAATCAGAGTCATTTAAAACTTTTCTGAAAAATACATTTGATTTAAATATGAACAATGATGAAGATGATCCACTACGAGAGACAATACTACTATCGATGCTGTTTTTCTCGAGATATTTGGCAAAAATCGAATCACAAATATATATATCTTATTTTAGTTACCATATATAGCTATGATAGAACATAATTAGGCTTAATTATTATTATTCATTATCAAATACCTGTTTCTTTTTGTATATTATTATTATTATATATTATATATTTTATAAATCATTGTAAATAAAATAAAGGTGTTAAGATAATTTTATAAAGTAGTTTCTTTGCTTTTATCGATAAAAAATCATAATAAAAAATGTATAACCTGAATAATTATTTTTCTTTATACCTAGAATAGAACTTAAAATTAATATTTTTATAATAATGAACTTCGTTCCTATCCGGTGTCCTACGACACAGATCTATTTTTTTACAATAAACGAGTAGCTGATTCCATGGTCATTTGGCCTCTAGTTCCTTAGAGTTCCCTGGTTCTCTCTCGTGATGGTGTGGAGACGGGGGTTGAGACCGGTGCTCTGCACCATCGTCAACCTACATTATGTTTATTTACATAATTTTTATTTTTACAAGATATTTAATAGGAAAAGTTATAATTTTATAAAACTCCCTCTAATTTTTGTTTTTTTGTTTTCAGCTTTCGCTGGCACTTGTTTTATCTTTCATATATACTACACTATGAACCATATTTATTACACTGTTTGTACTATATTAAACGCTGGAAGCTTTTTTACCAAAATCGCCAATTTTCGGTGCCTATGGGAAAATATTTTTTTTTTGAGATTTTTATTTTTCAATTTGTACTTTTCCTTCAATTTTTTGG
The DNA here is from genome assembly GCA_024734495.1 of Forficula auricularia. Lineage (NCBI taxonomy): Eukaryota > Metazoa > Arthropoda > Insecta > Dermaptera > Forficulidae > Forficula > Forficula auricularia. Next base: position 1,065,363 of record JALMQS010000025.1, read on the forward strand.
CCACTTTGGTGTATCATATAGTAGGTTCCTTCTCCTTTGAGGGATATTTTTACCCCACTTATTCAAATAGGGAAAATGGGCCGAATGGCACCTTGTTTTTAAGGGCTCTTAATTCTTCTTACTACGGTCGATTTTGCTACTGCGAAACTGCTACCGCCGGCTCCTGCACTTGTCATTGAAATTTCTTCAATGTTTACACTTAAAATAACAATATATATAACTCTCATTGTTTTGGGGATCTATGAATTTTTATCTTTTAAAATTTTTTTTTAAATTTAAATATTGATTAGGAATCTTTTTTCCGCTAATTTAAACCTGGTTAGTGATTAATTATTTTCTAATTCAATACGTAAGTTTCGCAGACTTGTGGGCTTTTTTTATTAAAGCATGAATGCAATAGAGGCTTTTCTGTCATATAATGGCTTAGGAATATTCCTATTGCTCATCAGAATTTTACTTTTTTACATATCCAGTTCATTTTTATTTCGGAGATTAATGATTAATCAATAATAAATTGCAGATATTGATTGGAAATATGTCTATATGTGGTATCCACTATAATCTCTCATTTTATTATTTTATTTTATTTAATAATAAAAACTACGAGCAGCTTCAGCAATTAAAATTGATTTCTTAATTGTAATAATACTGTCTAAGTAATATAATTAATTTAAACAATCCAAGCAATAATAAATACATTTTTGGGTTGTTTTTTGGGATTTATTACAATTTACATATTTTTACTCATATAAGTTATATATTGTGTTGTCTGGATTATATTTTTATAAAACAATTGAATTGTGTGGTCGTTGGAGCGCGCACAGGCCTTTTATAGATATACTTGGGGAAATGCAGTTTCGGCGGTTTTGATGACATTATCAGAATCGTCAATTCAAGCGGTTTTCGCACATATAACTTCATTAACACTTCATGAAACGTATTTATATTTCTTATAATAATTTTCATTGGAAATATCATTTCTTAGATGGCGACAATGTGGAGGTTATGATTCTGTTTTACAGAGATAATAATTAAGATAGTTAAATGAAACTTATAAATCATACCTCAAAAGATGCAGAATTATCTTATCTTTTTATCCGTATGTTAATCGTAATTTTAATGAGTAACTCAGAAATGTCTTGAAGAATTATTCCTGAAGGCATTTATACCTGGAGGCATGGCAAATCCATGTTATTCCGAAAGGTTAATTAATTTTTTTTTTTTAAATACATTTCTTAAAAGTTATTTAAAAATATAATAATAATATTGAATTAAACTTAATTTAGCTTGCGATTTCTTTATTTTAAAATATAATTACCATTTAAGTTATTTTAATGAAATCACAATCAGTGAAAAATGTGAATAGTTGACATTTGAGGCCAGCACCTTAATACGACGATTTACCTTATATTTCTTCTTGTTTTTTCTCTTTATAAAACGGTTTTGGAACATGGCCGTGGAAATGTTGCACCGTGGATCTCGATAATGTCCTCATCCGAGTCACTATTTGTTAAGTCGATCACCTGAATAACTGGTCGTAATTGAGAAGTATTTTTGTTGTTCCCATTGGTTGTGGACTGATCTTCTGTGTCGGATTCTAAGTCAATTATTTCAACCTGAAAGGGATTTGGTTAGGCGAGCTTCCGTGTTTGTCTGGGCATCTCCTGGATTTAGATGGCCATCTGGATTTGGCTGATCAATTCCTGGATTTGACTCATATATTATTATGTCTGTAGTAATAAGTCTTAGAATTAATTAATCCTATTTGTCAATGAATTTTTCACTATATACCATATTTCCATGTGATCGTAATGGAAGCATATCAAATGGAAAATAATGAATTCTCCACCGTTCTTTACTTTTGTCTGGAGAGTGATGTTTTAATGCAATTTATTTTACAACAAATTGTTTAATATTTCCAATCTTTTGATCTACATTTGTAGTAAAAAATTCACATACACAGAGAAGGGGAAATTCATGAATTGTCCATCCTTCCTTTTTTCGATACTATGCCTTTTCGTGAGCCCGAGTGATGTTTTGATGCAAATTATTTTTAACTAAACTGAGTGAAGTTTTTCTCTACATCTAGTTTTTTGAAAAATAGAAACTTTTAATCAATGAAGCAATGTATTTATTTATTTGCTGCTAGCCCTTCCCCGGCTGGGGAATATTGTGGTGCTGTCGGACTCGACGGCTGCACTACAGGCCATCTCATCCCCCTCTCTACAAGAAAACGAAATTGTCTCACAGTGCCAGAAGCGTCTCCTTCGGCTCCAAGAAAGGGCAGATGTCCGCCTTCAGTGGATCCCTGGACACTGCGACATTTATGGCAACGATCGAGCTGACCAGCTCGCTAAAGCTGGGTGCCTCCTTCCACAGGAGGACCGAGCTGTTGCTTACCAAACTATCTGCGGTATCATCACTGCAACTATTAGAGGGGCGATTAGGGCTGACTGGGAGGCAGCCGCTGTTGGCAAAAGATGGGAACCGATAGTCAAATCCAACCCCATCCCCAACAACCTGCCAAGGGAATTCGCGAGATTCTGCAGTTCCAAATGTGTTTCTTTGGCCATTGCTTGAAGATCGAAAATACTCTTTATATGATTATAGACAATCAAAGATTTATTTTCATATCTTTTCTGCAATAATGACCAAGCTATTATATAATTTGCTTGTGTTATTTTAATATTTTTTATTGCTAATTGGGCTTCACCCTTTAGAGACGATTTTAAGTAATGCATTTTTTGAACATCCCCTAAATTTTTGTTTTGATCAACTAATTCTTCAAAACAGTCTCTAAATTCGAGCCAATTATTATAATTGCCATCGAAAGTAGGTAAATTTATTGTAGGTAATTTTACCTCTATGTGTTGGCTTTTATTATTTAAATGATTTGCAGATATGGCCTGCTCATTGCTAATTGATTCTGATACATCAATTATGCGTCTTACCTTAGCAGTTACTGAAAAGTAACTGGTTTCAAACGCATCCCTTTCGTCATCTTCACTTGGAGGCACCTGGTCGTAAAATTTATGTTAGAGCGAATATTCTTCACTGAATGATTTGGAGTACTCACAATTATCATTGGTTGAGAATAAATTGGAAACTGAAGTAATCGAACCCCGCAAAGAATCTCACTTAGATCAGGATTAATAATAAATGGCCAGCGGCCTCCGGTGGCAGAAAATGTAATTAGTAGGCGACGGCCGTACAGTGGGCGCATACAAAAAATTCATTTAAAGTTGGGGCACTCTTTTATTTGTTTATAAATATGAATGAGTAACAAAAATTAAACAAAATATTTCAACATACTTATATAAACGTTATAATATAATATAGATATAAGTATACATATATGTATTTAAGACAATATTAATTCTTTCTAGGATTTTTATCTTGAAGTGCAAATTCATTTATTATGCCCTCTAAATCTAAAGTTTTGGCAATTTATTTTTTCAACGTGAATTATACCTAAATCACATAATCTTTCGTTTAACATGGAATTAGTTAAATAATTCTTTAAACGACGCAGACAAGAAAATACAAGCATAAAATTTAGCTTTGCTAGTTGTTCTATTTTATAACACAAATGTTTTGACATCTAATCTTGTTAATGAGTTCAGAACGACTTGAAAACGACCCTAGAATTCCAAACTTTGTGCATTCTCTCGAGATTATCTCATCAGTCCAATCTAGGTGGTTTCAGTAAAGAAAATTCATTTTGCAAAATCTATAAAAACTAGAGGTTCGAGAGGTTGATCAAAAATAAGTTCAATCAGGAAATTACATCCAGCTCATTGAATAGATTTGTTAGTATTTTTTATTTTGCTTTATTATAAGCTTGTATTTAAATTCAATAGAGGAAGTTCTGTCATATCATGGCTTAGAATTATACCTATTGGCCAATAATTTTTATTACATTTTTTATAACCAAGTTATTTTAATTTACCAAATACAACTGATGAAGAAAAAAAATTAAAAGCTTCGTAAACTATTGCAAATAAATTATAATAATACCTTGTTTGCCATTCACTTCCTTACTCTCTAAAAATCGAAAGAGTGAATAACAACTAATTGGAAGTGAATAGTCACTATTCGATATAATGAAAAGTATACCACTGCCAATTAGTGAATAGTCATTATTTGATTTAGTGAACCTATAACTTTCCACCGCATTGAAATAGTTGAACCCCACTCTTAGAAATAGTGAATAGTCATTATTTGATTTAGTGAACCTCTAACTTTTCACCGCATTAAAATAGGGGAAATCCCACTCTTAGAAATAGTGACATTAATAAGAAAGCTTTGAAAACTGAAAAATCTCTTAGAAAAATTTAAAAACTGTTATCTATTGGATCAGAAAACTAGCAGAAGGGATTTCAAAGAATAACACATTTTATTAAGATTGGTGATAATAATACTTTTATTTTTTTAACATGGAATATAATGATTAACTTATTGAACAAAATACAAGAAAACAATAATGGATATCCGGAATATTTTTGTGAATATGTTAAAGATATGCATTATAATAAAACACAAAAAAGAACTAAAGCCACTTCTAGAACTGGTAATTTAAATTATAAATACTCTTATGATGATATATACAATTTATTTCAAATAAAATAAAAAATGTTTTTAAAAACACAACATTAACTTAGGATTTAAGGTAGTTGTTTCACCATATAAGTTTTCTTAGGATTTTTTTGAAATTTAGATAGATTATTATTCAAATACTTCTGCATCGATTGATGGCAAAATGAAATTTATGAACAATGCAGTTCCGGAGATATTAAATTTCAAAAATCGAGTTTTTCAGGGTCTTTAACATTTGCACTATACGGGATATCGGAAAATTTACATACATATTAAACTATAATTAAGAAACCCTTCTTATCATTTTTATAAAAAACCAAACCAACATTAAACAATAACCATTACATATTTTAAGACAATTTTGATTCATATTTATAACAGTTTCTGAGATAATAAGGAATAAATAAAATGAATAAACCTATAGGTTTTGTTAAAATTGTTTCGTATGCCTCGTCCTTTGGTTTGTCTAATCCTCCCCTAGAAGATCTCCTTCCAACAGAAGAAGGTACTGAAAGAAAATTTACAAAAATATTTAATCTTATTACTTATATCTAGAGACTGGATTCCTATGGAATTGCATATTTTGTTTATTTCTTTTGCAAAATCTATAAATACTAGAGGTTCGAGAGGTTGATCAAAAATAAGTTCCATCAGGAAAATACATCCAGTTCATTGAATAGATTTGTTAGTATTTTTTATTTTGCTTTATTATAAGCTTGTATTTAAATTCAATAGAGGAAGTTCTGTCATATCATGGCTTAGAACTATACCTATTGGCCAATAATTTTTATTACATTTTTTATAACCAAGTTACTTTTAATTTACACGAAATTTTTTAATTTAATTTCCTGGCGGTTTATAAGAGTCGTTCGAGGATGTTTTTGCTACTTTCACAAAAGATGAAGCTTTTGATGTTTGACATTATTATGTTCTATTTTTTTTTTTTTTTTTTATTTTATTTTAGGTCGTTTTTTAGCTACCAAGGCCATCAACGACCACTTTGTGTACATTATTCATAATATTATAATTTTACATTTTTTTTGTTATTACTTATATACAATTATATAACACTGTTTCTTTGAGAAACTCTATTGTTCTTTCCATACCAGCCTTAGTGTCTAAACATTCTTTTATATCATTAGGAGGGCGGTTTTTATTCGTTCTTTATTTAGGGACATACACTCAATTAAAATATGTTGCACTGTTAATTGTACTTTACATTTTTCGCATATTGGTTTATCTTCTTTGTTCATTAAGTGTCCGTGGGTTAGTTTAGTATGGCCTATCCTGAGCCTATGTTCTATTGTTATACAAATTTTCAGCAAACTCTAGAAAATTAATATTTTTAGATTTATTAATTTGTAAACTCCTGAACGCTTTAAATAAGTTGTCATTCAAAAAATGAAAATTGAATTTTATTTTTTAAAGATTTTCTTTAGCTATACGTTTGCAATTATAGACAATTATGTAATAAAGCAAGTTATTGTTTCATATTGTTCCCACTTCTAATTTTTTATTAGAGTTATTATTATTATACTAAGGTTTAGCCTTTTGGGTGGTTTTTTGAAGTATTTTCTTTTATTCGCTTCCATTTCCTAGAAAACAGTAAACAAACATTTTTAGGCTGTATGTTTTCAAACCCAGATAAGTATAGTTATCAAGTTCTTGTCTAGGATCTTTTTTCATATTATGTTCCCACTTGGGGATCTCTAATTTTTTATTAGAGTTATTATTATTATACTAAGGTTTAGCCTTATGGGTGGTTTTTTGAAGTATTTTCTTTTATTCGCTTCCATTTCCTAGAAAACAGTAAACAAACATTTTTACCCTTTTTTGTTTTCAAACTGCCAAATACGTATAGTATCAAGTTCTTGCTCTAGGATCTTTTTTCATATTATGTTCCCACTTGGGGATCTCTAATTTTTTATTAGAGTTATTATTATTATACTAAGGTTTAGCCTTATGGGTGGTTTTTTGAAGTATTTTTCTTTTATTCGCTTCCATTTCCTAGAAAACAGTAAACAAACATTTTTACCCTTTTGTTTTCAAACTGCCAAATACGTATAGTATCAAGTTCTTGTCTAGGATCTTTTTTCATATTATGTTCCCACTTGGGGATCTCTAAATTTTTATTAGAGTTATTATTATTATGTTAAGGTTTAGCCTGTTGGGTGGTTTTTTGAAGTATTTTCTTTTATTCGCTTCCATTTCCTAGAAACAGGTAACATACATTTTTCCTATAATCCATTTCACTTAAATTATTATTTGTTGCATAATTTAAGGAGGGGCAAACAACCAAGAACAAAAAGCGATTGTTTTTTTCTGTCTTTCATGAAAATCTGCTTTTTTTTACTATTGCCCAAATTTTCTGTACTTAAATGTGGTTTGATGATCTTATTAATTTTTGGAGTGAAGATTCAAATGTTTAGATGTTATTCTGTCTCATATTAAGGCTTAGAATTATTCCTATTTCTCCATGAATTTTCCAAAATTATTCTTTGCTGCGTAATTTAAATATAGACAAACAAATTAAGAACAAAAACATGTTCATCGGGTATTATTTTACTTTTTAATTAAAAGATGTTTTATTAATTGTCCCATGTTATTCATTTCTCACCAGGAAATTCATGTCGAAACTAAGATTTCGTCCATCTTTAAGTGGGTAGGTGGAAATCTTCCACATATACTTGATTAAAATGAGGTTTAATTATTTCTCACAAGGACTCTTATGTGATTGAAAGTTTGTTTTTTACTATTGCCCAAATTTTCGGTACTTAACTTTGGTTTGAAGATCTTATTAATTTTTGTGGAGATTCAATTGTTTAGATGTTATTCTGTCTTAGATTAAGGCTTAGAATTATTCCTATTCTTCAAAGAATTTTCCAGAATTCTTCTTTGTTGCGTAATTTAAATATAAACAAACAAATAAAGAACAAAAAGCGATTGTTTTTTTTCTTGCTTTCAATGATAATCCGGGTACACACATCTTGAATGAAAATCTTATTCATCTTTGATTTAGATTTGATTTAAGTTAATTTATTAACATCTTAATTGGGTCTGATTTTACGTTTTAATCAAAAAATATTTTATTGATAGTACCCTAGTATTATGTTTAATAATTTCTCACAGGAATCTTATGTGATTGAAAGTTTGTTTTTTTAGTAATTACTTACCAATTTTCGTTACTTGGTGTGCTTTGAAGATCTTATTAATTTTTGGAGTGAAATTTCAAATGTTATTCTACCTAAGGAAGATCTCGATATTTTAATAAATGCCACAGCTAATGATGCGTTATTTATTAGTCTAAAAGAACACATCAATGAAGGTTGGATTGGAGCAAACAGGAAATTATTACCTCCTGATTTAAAAGTCTACTGTTTTAAGAGATGAACTGTTCTTAAAAGATGAACTAATTTTCTATGATGCCAGTATAGTAATTCCAGATAATTTAAGAAAAAGAATGATTGAAAAATACATTCTCAATCACATCTCGGAATAAATAAAACTGTCTCAAGAATCCGAACAATAATGTATTGACCAAGAATGGCTACTGAAATTGCTGATTTTATAAGAAAATGTTCCATGTGCCAAACATTCCAGAACAATATACAAAAGAGCCTCTCATTCCATCAGATATTCCTCTATACCCATTTCAAAAATTGGTATGGATATTAGGAATATAAAAATAAAATATTTTTAGCAGTCGAAGACTATTATTCAAGATGGTTGGAAATTATAAATATTCAAAACAAACTGCCCCAGAAATAATTAAAAAACTAAAAATTATTTTTAGCATGTCCGGCATCCCAGAAATCATCCGATGTGATAATAATTTTTACTATTGCCCAAATTTTCGGTACTTAACTTTGGTTTAAAGATCTTATTAATTTTTGTGAAGATTCAATTGTTTAGATGTTATTCTGTCTTAGATTAAGGCTTAGAATTATTCCTATTCTTCAAAGAATTTTCCAGAATTATTCTTTGTTGCGTAATTTAAGTATAGACAAACAAATAAAGAACAAAAAGCGATTGTTTTTTTCTTTCTTTCAACGATTATTCGAGTACACACCTCTTGAATGAAAATCTTATTCATCTTTGATTTAATTTAATTTATTAACATCTTCATTGGGTGTGATTTTACGTTTTAATCAAAAAATATTTTATTGATAGTACCCTAGTATTATGTTTGATAATTTCTCACAAGGAATCTTATGTGATTGAAAGTTTGTTTTTTACTATTGCCCAAATTTTCGGTACGGTACTTTGGTTTGAAGATCGTATTAATTTTTGAGAAGATTCAATTGTTTAGATGTTATTCTGTCTTAGATTAAGGCTTAGAATTATTCCTATTCCTGCATGAATTTTCCAGTATTATTCTTTGTTGCGTAATTTAAGTATAAACAAACAAATAAAGAACAAAACCGATTATATTTTTCTGTCTTTGGGAATTCGGTACACTTTTTGAATGAAAATCGTATTCATCTTTGATTTAGCTTTGATTTTGAGTTAATTTAATAATAATCTTCATTTGAGTGTGATTTTACGTTTTAATCAAAGAATATTTTATTGATAGTACCCTAGTATTATGTTTAATTATTTCTTACAAGGAAAAATAATAAAAAAATAAAATGATTAATTATTTCTTACAAAAGAAAAATTAAAGAGACTAAAGTGAAGTTTAATTATTTCTCACAAAGACTCTTATGTGATTGAAAGTTTGTTTTTTACTATTGCCCAAATTTTCGCTACTTAACTGTGGTTTGAAGATTTTTAATATTTTTTGAAGTGAAGAATCAAATGTTCATATATTATTATGTATTATATTAAGCCTTAGAATTAATTTTTTCTATTCCTCAATTAATTTTTCAGTATATTATACCATATTTCTTATGTGATTGTAATGGAAGCATAGCAAATGGAAAATTACGAATTCTCCACCGTTCTTTACTTTTGTCAGGAGAGTGATGTTTTGATGCAATTTATTTTCAACAATCTTTTTTTATTCCACAACCATATATATTAGGGGAAAAATGGGGAAATGAGAGAATTGAAATTCATGAATTCTCCACCGTATTTTTGTCTGTCCTTGTTCTTAAGTGTTGTGTTATAAAACAATTTATTTATTCGTTTATTTGATGAAACTTGTAGATGTTTTCATTTGCGATCGTCTAGTTTTATAGAAACAATTCAAAATACAATAGAGGAGATTCTGATAGATATTCAGTCTTAGGATTATGCTTATTAATTTTTTGCTTTTATATTAATCAGTTTTTTATTGATATTATATCATTACAAGGTTATGATTCTGTTTTACAGAGATAATAATTAAGATAGTTAAATGAAACTTATAAATCATACCTCAAAAGATGCAGAATTAACTTATCTTTTTATCCGTATGTTAATCGTAATTTTAATGAGTAACTCAGAAATGTCTTGAAGAATTATTCCCGAAGGCATTTATACCTGTAGGTATGGCAAATCGATGTTATTCCGAAAGGTTAATTAATTTTTTTTTTAATACATTTCTTAAAAGTTATTTAAAATATAATAATCATATTTTTTTTTTTTTTTTTATTAAAATATAACCTTGTTACAGAGAACATTAGGTCATTAGGCCAAACAAAATACATAAAATTACATAAATATATATACATTACATTGTGAAGAAAGTATTACAATGTTTTTTACAGTTCAATAAATCAAAGGATATGTAACAAACTAGATGGTAGAACATTAGTCATACATAATATAAAAATTTTATGAGATAGCTTTTTTAACAAATAATATAATAATAAAATAATTTCTCGTGTAATTTTTAATATAGTATAGGTATATATAAATATATTTAATCATTTATTTATTTTTTATTTATTTTTGTTATCTTTTCGGAAGAGTATTAGTTGATATTTCTTCAGAATTGAATTTATTAATAATTATATGATTGTTTTGAAATTTTTCAACTGGATTCGGAGAAGTCATATCTACATCTCTATCTTTAGACATTAAATCATTTCTAATGTCTTGCTGCCTGGGTCCATAAGGATTCGCAGGCAACGGAGATGTGCATGTGTTAATTTGTTCATTAGGTAATATAAAATTTGGCGAGGGCTTGGTTTGGGAACTTTCTCAGTTCTTTTATATTTAATTTTAGCATGCCTTCTCTCGCTTATCTCATTATTTTCATTTGGTTGGATATTTCTTTTCTTGTTTGAATTATTAGAATTAAAATTAGATTTTAAAGAAGGAAAACTTTCCATATCATAGGTAAAGGGTTTAGAAGGACATATGCAAAAGCATCTGAAAATGGTTTGTATTTTATTGTGTCTTGTGCTTCTTTATAAGAGTAGCATTTTAAAACCATCAATTCTCTAATTTTTTTATGTCTTGAGTAGTCTTCACATTTGTCGAGTTCTGAACAAAATGATCCTTTTTGCAATTTATACAAATAGGCTTGTCTTTCATGGGGCAGCGATCAAGCTCATGATTGTCAAGCGCTCCACAGGCTTTGCATCTAGGTTTTTTGCTTCTGCAATTCCTGGAAACATGGTTAAAGCGCCAGCAGATTTTGCATATTGGAGGCTTAGGAATAAACGGAATAACTTCGCATCTGACGGAATGTATACAAATATAAGAAGGAAGTATTTGGCTGCCAAATGTAATTTTAATTGAATTCGTTGGTAATAGTTGAGGATTATTATTATCTTTGGAATTCAACAAACGGTTCATCCTCTCCGCTTTAAGAATTTTATAAGGAGAAGTGCAGAAGCAATTTTCTAGGAAATCATTTGCATCTAATTCTTGAGGATAGTTTCTAACTACTCCTATTCTAGTAGTAAAAAATAAGGAATATATCCGGTGTATTCAGAATTTTCCAATATGGGGTCTTTAATGAATGCATTTGCATCAGTTGAGGTTTGGAACTGGATTCTAATTTTGAATTTGTTAATTTGTGAGATTCCAAGGATAGAGTGGTTGAATTTATTCATATTTTGGTAAATAAATTTACCAAACACCATTGGGTGGATAGGTTTAGATATTGTTTTGGATTTGATTTCATCAATATCTCCAAGTAGAGTATCTTCATCTATGAGAATTTCATTTCCATCCTTATCGATAAAATATTTAATTGTGATTTTTTTTCTAAGAAAATGAAAAATGGTCCAGTATCGGTATTTCGATATTCATTATCACAAAAATCTATTATAGAGTTACGATACCCTGAGGGGTAGACCCTGAGTTAATGTGAATATAATGGCTGGCAAATGAGTGTGTGCCCGATGCCAATAAATAATATAAAAAAAAATTTAAGTTATTTATTTATAGAAATGGCCGATTGCCTATTTCAAATACAAATATTGTTTTAATAATATAATTATTTGTTGTTCAATTTTAAATTATATAACTATATTTAATTAGTAAAACCCAAGATTGTTAACCACATTGTTATACATATATACAAGACCCGGTTTGAATAATTATAATATATTTTAAACAACAAACATTTATTATTTTATTTATTTTTTCCTTCAAAGGGCAAAGTGAACATTACCGATTTTTCCAGACAGTACAATGGCGCCCGACCAAAGGACCCTATTTTTGTTTATGTTCCGTATCTTAATTAATCATTTGTGATTTTGTGACTACCGATTATAAGGAAAGAACAATATGGCGACCGAGCGATTCGTGGAAAAACTAGTGGCCGAACGAGAAGATTTATTCGACCATGTTCGGTCCCTTTACGAGAAATGTACACAGCTGACCCCTTCTAATGCAGAAGATTTCCAGACTATTCTGGAGAAGTTACCAGGGTTGGAAACTCAATTCGGGGAGGTGCAGAGGGGCATTCGCTCGTTTAATTGCCGCACTTCCGATCCCAAAGAAAAAATTGAGATCCCGAGAACGTGGGTGGCCTTCACCGATATCATCGACGACATACAAAACAAGTATCGTGCTTTCGTAAAACGTGGAGGAGTGCCACACACAGGAGTTCTTCCTTCTGCCATCCCTAGTACCGATCCCATCATAACTTTAGACTTTACCGTTCTGCCCCATACCGATTTCTCGTCTTCTATCGTATCGCCAGGTCCCATTCCTTATCATCATATCGTCCCGTGCTCCCCCCTTCATACATTGACTACCTTTCCGTCCCATACCGATTTCTCGTCCCCTATTGTATCTTCAGACCCCCCTCGTTCTTCATTTCCTACCATACCGTCCCTTACCGCCCCTCATTCTCGTACCGTCCCGGACCCCACTTTAAGCATAAATGAAGAACTGCCACTATTTCCCACTAACATGGACAATGGAGAAACGCAAAAAGAAGAGTTTTCTAACGTGCTCTCTCCATTCACTTCGCATATGGATATAGAAGACCCTGTAAGAGGATTAAATTTTTCGGATGAAGAATTATGTCTAGATTTATTTGAAGATAGTTCTAGTATAATAGACCTCGACCTCTCTTTTGACATTCCACATGAATTACAAACCATTAAAGTAGAATCAATTAATAAAACGGGAAGATTTAGAAGTTGAAGACTATTCAGAGGTTGAATACTCAGAAGAAGTTGAACATTTGGAAAAACCTGAAGAAGTTGAATCAAAATCTATAATGAAGGATATCAAGCGCATTTTAGAACGTACTCCTACCGATCCATATGAAGCTGATTTAATAAGAATGGCCGAAGCAGTAGCTTCAGAAAAGGAAACTAATAGTTCAGAATCAGGGATGATGATGATGATAATGATAATGTTAATGAAGATGTCAATGATGATGTTGATGAAGATGTCAATGATGATGATCTTAATGAAGATGATGAAGTACCTGGTGAAATTGTCAATTCTGAGAGTGATCATGATGAAATTGAACAAGAAGAACCTGGTGATAATATTCATGATGATAGTGATCCTGATGATCCTGATGAGATTGATCAAAATCAACTAATGGACGTTGAAAATATTTCTTTGGATAATGTTAATGAAGACTCTGATGAAGAACTAATTGATAAAAAACCAAATATTCAATCCGTTGAAGAAGAAGAGGAATCTGACACAGTGATAACTGAAGTAAGCCCTGAAACTGCAATTGATCAGCCTCTAGAAACAGCTGAAGAAATATATTCTAGAGAGGATGAGACAACTGATGTACAAAATGGAGATAAATACAATTTAAATTTTCCAGTCCCAGTGCCATTTCCCATTTATGTCCCGTGCCCCTTTTTCATGTTTAGCTTACCCTATCCACATCCTTTACCTTTTGATCCGGGTATATAAAAACTATCGGAAGAAGGTGTGCTCGACCCAGAACCTTCCCGAGCTCCCGGAACTTCCCCGCTGGGGGGGGATATGTAACCAAAATAAATTTGCCGCGGTTATATTCCGGGAGCCTAGTGTCTGAACAGTGAATTAGTCGAGTGGGTGATGACTGAATGAACATGTGGCAGGAGAGATGACATATGGGTGTCGAGGTGGCAAGGTGTCAAAGTAAACTTGCTCTGATCTGTTTTCGTTTCGTTTTTTGTTTATCGTGTACCGTGTACCGTTAATATTATTGTTTATCGTGTGTTTGAGTGTTGTTGTTATTGTTGAAAAAGAACTCAACAATAATTTATATATATATATATATATATATATATATATATATATATATATATATATCTTATATCTTAAATATCATCAAATATTTAAGTTATTTATTTATAGAAATGGCCGATTGCCTAATTCAAATACAAATATTGTTTTAATAATATAATTATTTGTTGTTCAATTTTAAATTATATAACTATATTTAATTAGTAAAACCCAAGATTGTTAACCACATTGTTATACATATATACAAGACCCGGTTTGAATAATTATAATATTTTAAACAACAAACATTTATTATTTTATTTATTTTTGCCTTCAAAAGGGCAAAGTGAACATTACCGATTTTTCCAGACAGTACAGTATTTTTCCAGAGTCTGATTCAAATATTCCTTCCAGTTTGTGATGTAATTTATATTTGCGTTTATCTTTGTTTTGAAGGTAAATGGTTCTTTATAATCTAAATAAATATTGAATTAAACTTAAATTTAGCTGCGATTTTCTTTTATTTTAAAATATAATAACCATTTAAGTATTTTAATGAAATTTAAGTATTTTAATGAAATCATTAATTGAAATGCACATTTCAGTCAAAAAGTTGAATAGTTGACATTTGAGGCCAGCACCTTAATACGACGATTTACCTTATTTTTCTTCTTGTTTTTTCTCTATATAAAACGGTTTTGGAACATGGCCGTGGAAATGTTGCACCGGGATCTCGATAATGTCCTCATCAGAGTCACTGTTTGTTAAGTCGATCACCTGAATAACTGGTCGTAATTGAGGAGTATTTTTGTTGTTCTCATTGGCTGTGCACTGATCTTCGGTGTCCGATTCTAAGTCAATTATTTCAACCTAAACAGGATTTGGTTGGCGCGCTTCCGTGTTTGTCTGGGCATCTCCTGGATTTAGATGGGCATCTCCTGGATTTGGCTGGTCAATTCCTGGATTTATTCATATATTATTATGTCTTATAATAAGGCTTAGAATTAATTAATCCTATTTGTCAATGAATTTTTCACTATATACCATATTTCCATGTGATCGTAATGGAAGCATATCAAATGGAAAATTATGAATTCTCCACCGTTCTTTACTTTTGTCAGGATAGTGATGTTTTAATGCAATTTATTTACAACAAATTGTGTAATATTTCAATTTTTGATCTACATTTGTAGTAAAAAAATTCAATAAACAGAGAGAAGGGGAAATTCATGAATTGTCCATCCTTCCTTTTTCGATACTATGTCTTTGTGAGCCTGAGTGATGTTTTGATGCAAATTATTTTTAACTAAGCTGATTGAAGTTTTTTTCTACATCTAGTTTTGTAGCAAATAGAAACTTTGATCAATGAAGCAATGTATTTATTTATTTATTTGATGTTTTCATTTGCGATCGATCTAGTTTTATAGAAACAATTCAAAATACAATAGAGAGATTCTGACAGATATTCTGTCTTAGGATTATGCCTATTATTTTTTTGCTTTCTTTAATACTAATGAGTTTATTATTTGATAAATATAATATATTTTTGTAAAATTTAGTCATATCATTTGAAAAAGCGGTGAAAATTGTATTGAATATGAATATATGTTAAAGCTAACTAAAAGAAAAATCATCTTCTGGTGTGGCAACTGATTTAAAGTTTGCCATAAAAGCACCGAGCAAATTCTGAAAGTTCCATCTGCAATTATGAAACGTTTTCTGTTTGTTTTCGTGCCGGTAGCAGGAAATTCTCCTTTCTATGGTATTTTTCCAGAGTCTCTTTCAAATATTCCTTCCAGTTTGTGATGTAATTTATTAATTTCTGGAAATATAATCTTTGTATTGCTGAGTTATAAATATCTCTAGAAGTGTTCTGTAAATAACGACTTAGAACTATGCTTAGAGACCTTTTATTTCAATTTTTGATTTCGATTTTAATGACTTCAAGATTATTGGAAAAAATGTAAACAAACCTTTTTATTTAGATTAGACTATAATCAACGCACTTATCGCGTTGATGATGTTGATTTTACCAGTAATCCCGATTCGGTCTTTAAATTGAAGACTGGAGAGGGTGTAAGCTACAAGGAATATATTCGCAAGAAGTACCAAATAAGGGTACAAGATTGCAATCAGCCTATGCTGATATCCCGCCCAAAAGCCAGAGACATCCGCGCAGGGATGTCGGAGTTAGTATATTTAATCCCCGAATATTATTTATTTATTTGATGTTTTCATTTGCGATCCTCTAGTTTTATAGAAACAATTCAAAATACAATAGAAGAGATTCTGACAGATATTCTGTCTTAGGATTATGCCTATTATTTTTTTGCTTTCTTTTAATACTAATGAGTTTATTATTTGATAAATATAATATATTTTTGTAAAATTTAGTCATATCATTTGAAAAAGCGGTGAAAATTTATTGAATATAAATATATGTTAAAGCTAACTAAAAAGAAAAATCATTTCCTGGTGTGCCACTGATTTAAAGTTTGCCGTGAAAAGCACCGACCATATTCCGAAAGTTCCATCTACAATTATGAAACGTTTTCTGTTTGTTTTAAAGCTGGTAGCAGGAAATTCTCCTTCCAATCGTATTTTTCCAGTCTGATTCAAATATTCCTTCCAGTTTGTGATGTAATTTATATTTGCGTTTATCTTTGTTTTGCAGGTAAATGGTTCTTTATAATCTAAATAAATATTGAATTAAACTTAAATTTAGCTTGCGATTTTCTTTATTTTAAAATATAATAACCATTTATGTATTTTAATGAAATTTAAGTATTTTAATGAAATCATTAATTGAAATGCACATTTCAGTCAAAAGTTGAATAGTTGACATTTGAGGCCAGCACCTTAATACGACGATTTACCTTATTTTTCTTCTTGTTTTTCTCTTTATAAAACGGTTTTGGAACATGGCCGTGGAAATGTTGCATCGGGATCTCGATAATGTCCTCATCGGAGTCACTATTTGTTAAGTCGATCACCTGAATAACTGGTCGTAATTGAGGAGTATTTTTGTTGTTCTCATTGGCTGTGCACTGATCTTCGGTGTCCGATTCTAAGTCAATTATTTCAACCTAAACAGGATTTGGTTGGCTAGCTTCCGTGTTTGTCTGGGCATCTCCTGGATTTAGAATGGCATCTCCTGGATTTGGCTGGGCGTTTAATAAGAGTAGAATTTAAATTTTGATTATTTCTAAAGAAAGATATTATTTATTATTCTTCATGGTTTTCTCTATCCATTTGGGAAATCTAATCTCTGTAATTGCTCAGTTATAAATATCTCTAAAGGGTGTTCTGTCAATAACGGCTTAGAACTATGCTTAGAGACCTTTTCTTTCAATTTTTCATTTCGATTTTAACGACTTCATTGTCAATAGGCTGGTTATTCTTAAAATAAAATTCTACAAATATTTTTCTCAGTTTGTGATAAAACAGTGTAAACATAATTTAGTAGGAAACTCACCGATTTTGAATGAGTGTTCGAAATTCTACAAGTTCTATTTGTCTTCATAAGCTAATTCAGTAGGGGACACTTCCCAAATCTAATTTTAAAACAAACAGTAGGAAATTTGATTGTAGTCGATTATTGTATTTGGTTATCATTTTCTTAACAGTCTACACTGTATTTTTTGATAACTTTAGAAAAATTTATAAATTTAAAATTTATTTTTCACTATTCCCTAAAAGCTTAAAATTAATATTAATCCACTTAAAATGCGTTAAGATTAGTTTTTATCTTCTTTTTCTAAAAATCTTAACATTTTTTTTCAAGAATAAATAACACAAAGAAATTGAAAAAATTGCTGTATGTAATTCAAGGAATTCTGTCAAAAAATATAATTTCAATTTTTTTTTTTTTTTTTTTTTTGGCTTTTCAGCCTTTCTAGCCATAAGCCATTTACGATACTATTTATTTTATTTAAATTTGTCTCTACCTCGGGGGTCAGATTTTAGCCGGATGCCTCGAGTCGGATTCGAACTCGGGTCCTCTTGGTTAGCTGGCTGACATGCTACCGCCTAGCCTACCCGACCCCCCTAATTTCAATTTTAATTTCAGTTTTCTTTTTTTTTGTATTATTAAAATCAATAGAGGGCAGAATTGAGATTAAATTTAAATTATCTTAATAAGAAATTTAAAAGGCTTATGGTGCATACTGGAAAGAATCAAGTGAATTTCATTCATCCTCCTTTAAAAATTAAATTATCTTCTTTAACCAAATATTTATTAAAAAATAAATAACTCAAAATAATTACATTTCATGTCTATTGCATCTGCAATTAAATGATGGGATTTGTCAGGGAAATCTGGCTTATTCGATTTATAATTATTGACTATAAAACTCAAAAACTCATTTTCAATTTTATTTTATTTTTTCCCTATTTCCAAATACAACAGAGGGTATCTTAATTGCGCTTTTGTCCATTACTTTTATGAATAGTTATTGGTCTTTTGTTTTATAACAATTCAAATAATTTCTTCTGCAATAATTTTGACTTTTTTAAAAATTTTAAGCACATGGAAAGTTTCATTACGTGAACATTTTTTATTATGGTTTCTCTAATTTTTTCTAGATATTTTAAAATGGTGATAATAATCAGATATTATTACTTATTTTAATATTTTAGAGAGCCAAGTACATTAATTAAGTTGGTTCATTTTTTTTTTAATTTTGGTAATATCATTTTTTTGATTTATAGGTATAAGTTATACTAAAATAAAATATTTTGAGATATTTTAATTTTTAATTATTAAAATCACTCCACTGGAAAATAATCTATTTGTATTTAATTTTAAGAAATCTATATAATTTTTGTGTCACAAAAACTTTTTTTTTAATTTTAATTTATTGAATATACATTTGTTATTTTCATTTATCCAGATAATCAAGATTATATTATAATTAAAAGAAGTATATTTTGTTCTCGTTTTAATATCTAATTATCTAGGATGGTTTTGTGTAAAATATTTTGTTCTTAAATTACCTAATTATTTTGTGATTTTGACTTTAGAAATTAAATTTATATTTTTTTCAATACACTCATTAAATATCAAATTTATAATCTTATATAATAACTACACAATAATTTGTATAAAAACATAATATCTACTTTAATAAAGTAAAAAAGACAATAATAGAAAATGCGATTTGATGTAAAACATAGCAGCTCTATTAATTTTCGATATTAAAACAAAAGAGATTATACCAATTTATGATAAAAATATATTTTTTAATATTTAGGTAATTTCTAAATATTTGTTTTTTATTTTTTTATTTTTAATAGTATAATAGAGAGAATAGTGAATGAGGAAGATGTTTTATTGTTCAATTGAAAATTTAACTTATATTAATTTAGTAAAAACTAGTGTGATTCACAGTTAATGAAGAGATTCTGTCAAAAAAATTGGCTTAGAATTATTCCATTTTATTTCCTCAATTTAATCAAAGAGGACATTTTTCAAACACTATATCTTCTTTTCATTCCGATATATGAACATAAAACCGAATGCATAAGAGTATATTATATATTTCATTGAAAATAATTGAAAACATGAATGCACTAATTCTGAAACTTAAGAGCTAAAGATTATAATCGAAAGGCTAATTCTAATCGTCCTAGAGTACGAGATACTCTGACTTGGAAGGCATTTTCTTTATTTCTTCGACAGAGTCTTCGATATCCTTTTGGCTAGGACGAGTTTTTAAGATCTAGTGCACTCTCAAGCATTTGTTTTCACTACTGACATATACAATGCAGTAGCCTCACTAAATACAGATGAAGGCAATGAAAAAATCACCCTTCAATAAATAATATTTCCCCAAAGCTTAAAATGAAGCCAATATTTTTCAAAATAATTTTCGATCGACGTAAAATATTAAGTGAACACAATTAAGAAAGTTTTTGAAAATAATCTTTCCATAAAAATATTAAATCAGTAAATAATTTTTCAATTTTTAATTTTTATATGTATTTATTCGTATTGAATTCATAAAACATTTTTTTCTCGTATTAATCTCTCTTTTTGTTAATTCTCTTATACTAGAACCAGAGGTGTTCTTATACAAAAAATAATTTCTTGAATAATGGTTCAAAGAGCTCTTTTGTTTTGTGCTCAATAATATCCCAATGTATATTTTGAATGAATTTTAAATTTTTATCGAAAAGAGCTGCACTGTTCTCTAAATAGAGACTAACTAGAATTATATTTATAAAATTTCATTAATAATTTGAAAAGATGTCTTGTATTTATAAAAAAATATCGTATTTTCATTGTCACTTCATTTTATAATTTTAAATACAATTTTTTCCATCATATGGCAAGAATATATATTTAAGAATATAGAAAAAATTCATCATTTTATTGAAATTTGATTGTTGCCAATACTAATTTTCTGTAATTACTAGAGATTTTTTGTAAATACCCATTGAATATTAACATGACTTTATTCTCTAGTCTCTAACGATTTCGCTAAAAATTGGTGAACTTATCAAGTCTCACGAGTTATTAGTCGTGTATAAATTTTAATCCGAATGAAATAAAGGAAATGGGTGTAAATTAGTCATGTCACAAAATAAATATTTTAATCGTTCATATCTTGTCTTCGGTTGCAGAGCCTTGAAATTTGAAACTTAAGCTATTTAGAGGCAAAAAGTTACCGAGCATTGCTCGGTGCTCCAGGCACTGTCATTTTAAATGGGATTCTGAGAAAAAACTTGATGCTTTTAGGAAGATGGTTAGAAAGGAAAATGTAAAAATTAAAAAATATTGTAAAAAAAAAATCAAAAATACTGTACTATTTGTCATGTTACATAAATGTCACATTAATATTAATTAAAATTACTTATGTATAAATTCGTATATTTTTATTACCTTTATGGTATATTTTTTTATTACTAATAATTGATTTAACCGAGGGGTGAACAGTGACCTAATATCGTGTACACTACTTCCACTTCCACTTTCATTTCCAAGTAGAAGACAATAGATGACAATAGATTATCTAATGAATTCCAAAGTAATTCCAAATAATTCCAAAGACGGTGTACACCTACTTCCAATCGCGGTTCACCCCTCGGATTTAACATATAGGGCGATGATGGGATCTCTACTTAATTTTTACACTTTCGGCAGAAGAACATATAGAGCTGGTGACGTATAAATATTTATTTGTAAATACTGAAAAAAAGGTGAAATGTGAGTCAGGATTTATCCTGGCTCTCTCTGCCACTCGCTCTGAATTTTAGTTATTTGTTCTGATGCTGAGAGTGTAAATTTACTTGTAAATATGTACATATAAATGTAAGAGGCGGCCCGCTCCTCGGAGGCCTAATAAACAAAATATAAAATGAATAATGTGAGGCGTTCAGAGGTCAATGTGATTAAGTCTATAAAAAAGCTGTTCAAAATTTAAATATTTTTTAAATTCCACATCATTTTAAAACATATTCAGAAAAAATAAAAATAAAACCAAAACAAAAAATAAAACTTTTTGTACTAAACGCAATTTGAGGAATAATAATTCACCAACATTTAGAAATTTCTCAAAAGTTGATTTAATCACATTGGCTTCTGAACAGCTCATATAATTGTACATATTATATTATTATACTAAATAAATCGTCTAATATAATTTAAATTCATTTAAACCAAATATTATCAAATCTTTTAAAAAATTGATCTTATTTATGTAATGATATTTTGATCAATATATATCTGCAAAATAACATGGTTTAGCAATAAGTTTATAATATTCACTGGTACAATTTATGGTGCTTAAAAATATAATATTCACTGGTACAATTTATGGTGCTTAAAAATAGATACAAATATTAAGTTTAATAAACAATACCATTGAATTTTCATTTTTTTCTCTATCCTCATAAAACAATAATTTATTTAAATTATATATAAGTAAATTGCGTTTAGTACAGCAACCTTCCCTTTAGAAATTATAGTTCAACACAATAAACCTTTTTTTAAATGTATTTTTCTCTTTATTTATTACTTCTCGAAATAAAAGTATCCATCCAGACATCCCTATCATAAGAAAGTGATTGGTTTTCCCTCCTTGCATTTAACTTTCTCAAATTCAAAACACCTCCCACTCAATTTCTATTTCTGAATAATCTTTCTCCTAAAAAATGCAAGGAGTTTATCCAGAATTACAAGTTATGCACCTTTCTGCACTACATCATAAAAAAATAAAGGTAGGTACTAGGTATAGTATAATTATCAAAATTTTAAGGCTTTAAGTCCAATCCTCTTCTAATCTGAATATAGGTATTTTCTCTTTTTCAAGAATGCAAGGGTATTACTATAATTAAATTTTACTTAGAGAAAGTGGTGTAGGTTTTAGGTGAAACATGATATTAATTAATAAAGTAAAGGGTGTGTAGTTTCATCAGTGAATGAAATAAAACTCAAAGAGGTTTGTACAAACTCAATATATTTCGGATTATTAGTCCATCATCAGGAGTTTACAGGTTAAAAACGTTTTTAACCTGTAAACTCCTGATGATGACTAATCAAGATATATTGAGTTTTACAAACCTCTTGGTTTTATTTCATTCGCTAAAACTACACACCCTTTACTTTATTATCTATAATTAAAGTTAGATAGGGTACTATTAATGTTTTAAATTAAAAATTTGGTGTTTGATGATATTAACTTTAGAAAATTCGTTAAGTATTTATTTTAAGAGATAATAATTATCAAAAACATTTTTTAAAAAAGCATTTTAGGGGAAATGATTTGAAAAACATTTCATTATATGTATATTCAATTGTATGGGCATATTTCACCTCATATTAATAATAATTTTTACTTATGAAAACTCACCAGCTTGGATAAAAATACATATGTGTTAACTATGGAAAAGGAATGAATTTCTGCAAAAAAAATTCTACTATATTATGAAAAGCCAGGACTGAGGATGGCGTGAGAATATCCGCTGAAACGTCTCAAAAGTTTTTCTGGATAATACATGGTTAGGCTATAAGGAAATCTTGTATTTCTTTTTCCTAACGAAGACATTCCACCTGTTTTCAAGAGCCTCACCAAACACCAAATTTCTAAAAAAAATATAATTTAAGTTGTTCCGTCTTTTTAGAATCTATATATCATAAAATTTTTTTAAACTTTAGTAAGAATTTTAATACTAAGTACACATCGAACGTAGGACTTAATTTCGATTTATATGATAAAATCTTATCAAAAATTTAGAAAAAGATCAATTTTAGAAATCATAAAAATTTTAAATCAAAAAACAGGTTTAAGAAAATGAAAAGATTTATTTTCAAAAATTTATCAAGACTTTCTGAAAATATTTTTATAAAAATTATTTTTATTAAAATATTTCTTCTTGGGAATCGGGATTAAAAAATTGTTTCTAAATACTTATCTTATCTTTAGATCAGCGGTTCCCAACTTTTTTTTGACCAGGGACCATTTTGATTTCGTTATTATTAGCAGGGACCACAAGTTTAAAAAATAAACTCTAACAATCTAAAAATAATCTTTAATCGAAATGTTTAACATAATCATAAAATTCAAAAGTAACATTAATTAACAGTGTTATAGTTATTGAAAACATATAATTTTTAGTAAATAATTCAGTTTGCATCAATGAGATTTTTGAGGTTGCATGTTATGTTCTTGAATTCTTGGGTTGATATTTTTCCTCAAAGCTACATCCATATTAACACTTATTTCAATTGATTCCTATACATGTTTTTAATTATTAGTAAAGCAGAAAATCCTTGTTCGCATAGATAAGTTGTTGAGAAAAGCATAAGATAACGCAAAGTGATTTCTTAAATTTTAGTGTATGAAATTGCTTTTTTTACACCAAAACTGCTCTAATGAATCAGATTCAAATGCGTCCTTACAGTTACTATCATTTTGTAATTCAATAAGTTGTTCTTGGATTTCTTCTGCAACTTCTTATTCGGAATTTGTACATATACTAGTATTTTCATTTGAAATGAACTATTTGTAGGTTTTAAAATTATATTTTCTAACTTTTAACCGACTTATTTATTATATATTTATATTCGAAATGCACTAGGTATTTGTGGGTTTTAAGATTAAATTTGATGATTTTCCTCGATTTCCATGGAATCCCCTCATCAAATTCTGACTTGGTGACAATTGGACCACATCGAGAGAATATCCTACGGTCGCTATTTGTTATGCATCAGCGCGTGTTGATTCAAAGTTTGAAAGTTCGCGGACCATATTTTAGTTCTTACGGACACAGGTTGGGAACCACTGCTCTAGATAAAAAATATGTGATGTTAATGATTGAATGGAATAATTTGGAAGTTGATAATTGAACGTATGATCGCAATAAATTTTAATTTTCTCATTAATATATCAAAGAATAATTGATACGTCAACAAGAATTATTTTGACCGCGCTGATTTGAAAAAAGATATTTTTATCTCGCGAGACTACTGCGGATTACGCTATTGGAGTCTGCGGAGTATTAATTCTGGACGCAGACTCCAATAGCGTAATCCGCAGTAATACTCGCGAGATAAAAATATCTTTTTTCAAATCAGCGCGGTCAAAATAATTCTTGTTGATGACAAAAATTCCCTACATTAGAGTCGCTATCGAATAAAATGTAGAAAACCTTCAGTTAGTTTATGATCGCAATGCTTGTATAATAAATTGACGAAGATATATTACTTAAAGTCGAGCTCAGAGCCTGAAGACGTTTCGATTGAATGAGGGGCGTCGCTGAATAAACGTCTTATAAGTATTTAAAAATTGTTCCGAAAGAACCAAAATATAAATTTAAATTAAACAGGGAACAGAATAATTAATTATTATTGTTTTTGAATCTCTATCTCCAAGATAATTTATTGTATTGTCAATGCTTATTAATTTAATTTATATCCAATTTAAATCTCTATAAATGATAATGGAACAATTTTTTCCCAAACGTGTTATACACAAATGAACGTTTCTTTAATTATTTTATCCACTTCTCATGAAAATAAATATATATCGGTGGCGTGTGGAACACGGATGTGTGGATGCGACGTATCCCTAAAATTTCAAACATCTAGAGTATTTTCATAAATACTATATAAGGTCAGGACGATCTTTATATTTTCAAATTATTACCAGTTATTTAAAATATTACTTTAAAAACATTTTTTGTTTTGAAAAAAATATATTGATTCTTGAAATGAAATAAAATTGTTGCATAATTTCAAGGAGCAATAAAATGAATGATTTTTCTGAAAAGGGCGCCGATAGGTTTGCAGTCCCTGCCTGGTAGATATATCTTTCCAGTTCGAACATGTCAAAGACAAGTCCAGACGAGTTTACTCGAATAAAAATGAACTTTCTACCTTTTGTCATTCTTAAGTTTTCATGGGTATATATTAGGGTGGTGGTTAAAAATTAAATTTTTCCCACGCCCCCTAAAAAGCTTCCTTATTTAATGAAAAAACGCGAGGTATTATTAATTTTTTTTATTAAAAACAACACGTGCCGCAAGGGGTCAGATAGGCTAGGCGGTAGCATGACAACGAGCTAACCAGGGGACCCGGGTTCGAATCCGACTCAGAGGCAATCTGACCTCCAAGAGTCGGGAAAGAGGTCATTTATCCAGATGTTATTTATAATCTTTAATAGCTGTATACGTGAATTAAGATTTAGATTTTTTAACATTAACAATAATAGATATAATATTTTTTTTACTATAGGCAGTCTTGTAAATTCATAGAGAGAAACAAAGAGCATGTCCTCTGCTTGATGGAAATAAACATAAACACATATAATATATATAATATATATATATATATATATATATATTATTTATATGTTTGAGACTATAGTTTCCAGTGCTTAGCCCTCATAATCAGTCTTTTTAATTATAAATATTATTTTTCACGGGATCAGTATAGCTTGGATATTGAAATTTTTTCCTTCTTTCTCAGCTTGTGAGCCAGTCAGAATTCTCACAAGCTGAGAAAGAAGGAAAAATTTTCAATATCCAAGCGATACTGATCCAGTGAAAAATAATATTTATAATTAAAAAGACTGATTATGAGGACCAAGCCTTATTCTCAAAGAAATAAATAATATACCGGGGGTAGAGACAAATTTAAAAAAAATATAACTAGTATCGTAATTAGGCTTATGGCTAGAAAGGCCGAAAAGCCAAAAAAAAAAAAAAAAAAAAAACGTGCCGCAAGACTATTTAAGCTCATTTTTTGGTAAAATCATTATCAAAATCTTAGATGATTATAGAAGTAAAAGTATAAAAAATACTAAAGAACGTTTACTTGAGCATTGGAATTAATAAATCTGATTATAAAAAATAAGTTTATACTAATTTAGCTTTAAAATATAATTATATTAATTTAAATATTCTTCATTTTATATTAACGAGACAACATCAAATGAAAATTCTTTTGAAATTTGATTCATTTGAGTTTCAAAATTGTTTATATTTTAGGAAAAATACTATTTGTGATAAGAAATTTCAAAAAAACAAAACAAAAAAAAAAACATAATTTAATCAAAAAATGAACTTAGATCGTCTGCACATGTTGTTTTTAATAATAATAATAAAAAATACTTCACGTTTTTTCATTAAAAAAAGGAATCTTTTTAGATTCAGATTTTAATTTAATTTTTAACGACCACCCTAATTAATATATGCCCATGATAACTCAAGAAGGACAAATTGTAAAAAAGTTCTTTCTAGGGGCCAAAATTTTTGTATTTAAAAAAAGAACTGATTAGATTTTTAAGTTTCAAACTTCATAGCTTCAGATTAAAAAATGCAGAAAATCAGAAAAAAAAATCAAATTCCATATGGCTATCGAACGGTTGCGGATAATAAGTTGAAAGTTAGGAAGAGGTAAGTATTGGACTCAAATGGAAAAAATCTCTAAAGTTCATATATTTTAAATATGCATGAAGAATATAGTAAATACCTCTAGTCTCAAATAGTCTTTTGTAAATATACACACAGGACGGCCCGTAAGGTAAGGCCTACTGAGTTAAATATCTATTGTACTTATAGAAAAGAATGGTCTCCCAAGTAAACTTATAGTTAGCTGTTAGAATAAAATTTTCAAAGTACAAATGCAGTCTTAATTTTACCCTTATATTTGACTAGAGGTCTTTAAACTGTTTAAAATTAAAATAAAAAGATAATTTCAAAAGAAAGTGACTTATGTCTTATGTATTTTTTTCTTCAAAATTTTATCGCATTAATTTACGATATACTGGTATATTCGAATTCTCATTATAATTTAAGAAATAATATAATAAATCAAAAAATAATTTAATTAAAATTTGGAGCGAATTATTTGAAAATCCCCATATATTAATATTTTATGCGTCGCATCCCTAAAATTTCAGACATTTAAACCATTTTCAAAGATATACAATATGTATCATAGAGTAATATTACTATATACTATTACTATATATAGCCTTGCCATTTTTTCGTTTTTGACAATTTTTTTTAGATATTTCAAATAAAATATATTTTTTCAATACTCTAAGACCATCTGATTCCAAATACTAGTATACTAAAATTTCTATAATTTGGATATTTCAATTTTTTGTCAAAATCAGAAATTTTACAAGGCTATATAGCCTTGCCATTTATTCTTTTTCCTCAAAATTTTTTTTTTGGAGATATTTCAAATAAAATATATTTTTTCAAATCTTTGATCCCAAATATACTAAAATTTCTATAATTTGGATATTTCAAATTTCATGGAGCTTCCACTCAATATTACTCTATGATATGTATAAGATCGACTTAAAAATTTCAGGTGGATCTTTAAATTTTCAAATTATTATCCATTATTTCAAATATTTCTATAAAAACATTTTTTGTTTTGAAAAAAATATATTGGTTCTTGAAATGAAATAAAATTGTTGGATAGTTTCAAGAGGCAATTAAATGAAAAGGGCGCCGATAGAAGGTTTGAACTCCATGCCTAGTAGATATATCTTTCCAGTTCGAGCATGTCAAAGACAAGTCCAGACGAGTTTGATTCGAATAAAAATTGTTCTCGATGAGGAACTATTAATAATACAAATAGGGAACAATAAAGATGATTCGAGAATATTTAGAATAATCCATTTTTAAGAACATTCAATATATAAGATCGGAAATAAGTTAGAGTGCTATAGACATTAGAATTAGGAGAAATTCAAGATTGACAGGCTGATTCATTGTGCAAGATGGTCGATTTTCATCTCAGGGCTGTTGATTTTAAGTCACAAGATTTAATTTCTGACTACTACCCTCACTCATAAAAAGCAGTATCCGGGGCTAAGGCCAAAATATATTTAAAAAATCTGATGTTAAATTTGAAAAATAACGTAAATGATGAAATTTGCAAAAAAAAGCGATTATTAAAATAAAATTTCAAAAAATGAAGCGTTCTTTTGGACATCATCTTCTGATTGAAAAGTCACCATCCGCCATTGATATATACAATTAATACATAAATCTATAAATAAATATTTTTTGAAGTACCGCGTAAGTTTAAAGGATCATCGTGTACCTGCTGAAAAAAGAAACCCTATCGAAGATCCATAGCTACTCTCCATTTTAGGTAATCATAAGATTAATGTAAATAGTGCAAATTATTGTAAATAACTAAATACATTCTCCATTTTAGTTGAAACTCGAATTTTATATACCTCAAGAAACAACAAAATTATAATAATATATAATTATATATAAACCTATTCATTATAAATTTTGAAGATCAACATTTTTATAAGGCCTGTAAATCTTATATTATTAAATGAGCAATTCTTGTATATATATATATATATATATATATATATATATATATATATATATATATATATATATATAAAGATTAGGCTACTCAAAAACGACTATAACGATTTCGCCAAAAATTGGTGTACTTATCAAGTTTCATGAGTTATTAGTCATGTATAAATTTTAATCCGATTGAAATAAAGGAAAGGGGTCTAAATTAGTCATGTCGCAAAATAAATATTTTAATCGTTCAAATCTCGTCTTCGAAAAGTCCCATAGCCTTGTAATTTGAAACTTAAGCTATCTAGAAGCTACAAGAAGTACCAAAAGTTTTTGGCTAAAATAAAAGTACCGGAAGTTGATGTTTACGTACGTAAGAATGTACCTACCTGCGTGTCGCAACCATAAATCTCAGAGCTAGGAAATTCGAAACTTAAGCTCGATATCTAGAAGGGAGTACAGCAAGCTTTTGCTTGAAATCGGAACACCGGAAGTTGACATTTACATGAAAGATTTTTCGTTTTTTTTCCTCAAAAACGGAACAAATGATTTTTTTAATTGGTGTACTTATCAAGTGTTATGAGTTATTATTTGTGTGTAAACTTTAATTCGATTGAAATAAAGGAAAGGGGTGTAAATTAGTCATGTCGTAAAGTAAATATTTTAATCGTCTTACGTAAGTCGGAGAGCGTTGGAATTGGAAACTTAAGGTATTTATAGGCAAAAAGTTGCCGAGCATCGCTCGGTGCTCCGAGGCACTATTACCTATACATACAAACATAACATTACCTATTTCTGTTTATATAGTTCATGAATACTAGAGTCAACCCACATCTGTTGCGCCTTCTTGTATATATAACCTTGAAAAAAGTTTCGTTAAGCACAATGAGTTGCCTATCTTACAGGAACTCCGACGTAGCCCTTTTAAAGAAATTCATAGCTATAACAGATATCCATTGAGGTTTGAACTTCATGATTTTTAATGAGATATTTTAACTTAGTTTCTGTATCATTGACAATTTGTAAAAGTTTTAAGAATTTTTAGGTAGCTTCTTATATCATATAATAACCTTTTGACATCAGTGAAAGATTCTTCTTCAGAAAAAAAATATTTAATAAAAAAGTAGAGTCATGTAAGCTAAAGATCATAATAAGTACATGTAATAGAATTAAATCTTATGACAACCACATGTCAGGTAATATATGGTACATACTAATATATACATATATCTTATATTATAGTGAAGGAGACAATAAAGAGTGTGTCTTCTGCTGGAATTATAAATTTTATTTATTTATAACGAGACTATAGTTTAGAGGGCTTTGCCCTCTTCATCAGTCTATTACAATGGATTCACAGGAATTAATTTATGAAACTATAGTCTCGTTATAATTAAATAAAATTTATAATTCCAGCAGAAGACACACTCTTTTATTGTCTCCTTCAATATATAAAAATTCTGCTACTCTCGGCAAAAAAAACTTTCAATTTTCTTATATTATCTATCGAGGGGTGAACCGCGATTGGAATTAGGTGTATACTGTCTTTGGAATTATGTGGAATTATTTTGGAATTCATTAGATAATGCCACTTCATCTATTGTCTTCTACTTGGAAATGAAAGTGAAAGTGGAAGTAGGTGTACACGATATTAGGTTCGGTTCACCCTCGTTATCTATTAAGTAATTCTTGTATATAACATATAATACAATCGGTTTCTCAAAAACGACTCTAACAATTTCGATGAAATTGAAAACATAACATTTCTTTAAGAAAATGAAAAGCTGATTAATTTTTGGTACATATCGGTCCACAAGCATTAGTACTTTATTACTGTACTTTTATCTAAATATCTTGAAAATTGTTTAACCAATTTTGAACAAATTTAATATTCTATTCAAGTACCTTGAGGACTTCAAAAGATTATAATATATTAAGTTTTAAGTTAAATTACATTTTAAAGTAATTTACTCCACAGTAAGGTAAGTACTTTTTTAAATACTTTAAAATTTATGTATTTGGTCAGTCTAATATAGCTTATTATTTTGTTAAGTAAAAATGGTGTGGGTTTTTGGTGAAACAAATTTAAATAAAGTAAAGATAATTTTAAAAATTTTAAATTTTAGGTAGGTTTCACAAAAAAATAAAAGACAAGATGCTTGTTTAGCATGAATCTATATATATTTCGGGGTATGAGCCCATTGTTAAACCTACCTAGAATTTTATATTTTTAAATTTTAAAAGTTTCTTAAATTTTTTAAAATTTTCTTAACTTTATTTCAGTGTTTTTCAACCTTTTTCATGACGCGACTCTCTTAATATGAAAACCAATTTCGCGACCTCCTACCCCCGCTGTTTGAGAGGCCCATCTCGTGACTTTGTGTTCAATTTTTCATTTTTTTTTAATAGTAAAAAACACATAAAAACAGTAAAATAATATTGATTTATTATTTGTTTCTATGAATCCTGATTTAAATTAATAAAAAAAAAAATAAAAATTGTCGAAAAATGTATTATAAACCAAAAAAACTACACAAAATCACGAGTCGAGCCTCTCAAACAGCATGGGGTAGGGGGTCGTGAAATTGTTTTTCATATTAAGGGTGTCGCGTCATGAAAAAGTTTGAAAAACACTGAATTTAAGTAAAAAAACATTTTTAAAAATTTAAGAAACTTTTAAAATTTAAAAATAAAAAATTCTAGTTAGATTTCACAATGGGCTCATACCCCGAAATATATATAGAGTCATGTTAAACAAGCATTTTGTCTTTTATTTTTTGTGAAACCTACGTAGAATTTTAAATTTTAAAAGTTTATTAAAACAATTTTTAAATTTTGCTTTTACTTTATTTAAATATGTTTCACCAAAAACCCACAACATTTTTCCTTAACAAAATAATAAAGCTATATTAGACTGACCAAATAAATAAATTTTAAAGCATTTAAAAAAAGAACTTGCCTTACTGTAGATTAAAGTACTCTAAAATGTAATTTAACTTAAAACTTAATATAGTCCACCAACTTGAGAGGCCCGGCTCGTGACTTTGTGTACAATTTTTCATATTTTTTTATAGTAAAAATTATATTTAAAAAAAAACTAAAAAACACACTTCTAAAAAGTACAAAATAATGTAATAAATATTATTATAAAGTCAAAAAGTGTGGGGCGCAGAAGCATGTACTTTTAATTAATTTCGACAAAGTGCCCCACGCTTTTTGACTTTATAATAATATTTATTATATTATTTTGTACTTTTTAGATACGTGTTTTTTAGTTTTTTTTTGTATATAATTTATTTTTTAATTTTTAATCTTAATTATTTTTATAGGGAAAAGTTTGCGGAATTTAACAGCATGAAATGTGTTTATTTTTATATAATTTTTTTTTTTTTTTTTTTTTTTTTATAAATTTTATTAAACTAATTATTTTACATTAATTAATGTATACATTGTATCTTTTGCTTCGATTCCGGAGATAACTTCTCCACCATCGAGTGTCCTTGATCATCTTTAGTCCTTGTTTTTAGTAAGAGGAAAAATCTAATTAGATAAAAAAACCTCTTTTCCGATAATTATTTAAATTCCATTATTCCCCAATCAAATCGATTGGTATCCTTCCTCCTCCCTCTCGTACTCCTCATTTTTATATAATTTAAATTGAGTAGCTAAATAATTATTTTTATAGAGAAATGTTTGCGAAATTTAACAGAATAAAAAGTCACATCGATACATGGATAAATACATACATACATGCATAGAGGTGAAGCTAATATAAAGCGTGTAAAAACACATAAAAACAGTAAAAAAGTATTGATTTATTATTTATTTTTACAAATCCTGATATAAATTAATAAAAAAAAATATTATAAATTGTGGTGTTTTTTGAAGCTCTTGAAAACCTTGGAAGCAGATGTAATGTCTAAGAGCCTCAAAAAACACCACAATTTATAATTTTAAAACATTATAGTACCATATCTAAAAAAAAATATATAATTATGCCACGGATACATGATGGGTGAAATTAGTTAGTTAACGAAAAACATTAATGTGAATGTGACTCATATTTATTTTGTTGATTTGTGTTAATCTACAAATATCATTTAAATAACATTTTCTTAATAAAAATATATTTTTAAACTTTAATTTTATTTATTTTCTTAGAAACTGACTGGTAAGTGAAACAAGTAGGTTATAATGAAAGGCAGTCCATACATTTTTTAAATTTTATTAAATTTCCGACGTTTCGGAGACTTTTTTCTCTCCTTCTTCAGGGTATTGAATAGTTACTCATCCATCAGTACCTAACTATGCAATACCCTGCAGAAGGAAAGAAAAAAGTCTCCGAAACGTTGGAAATTGAATAAAATTTAAATAATTTATGGACTGCCTAACTAGAGACCGGATTTTTATGCAGTAAAAACTGTTAAAATATGCCTAAAATATGCAGTTAAAAATGCTGAAATATGCAGAAATACGTAAATATATGAAGTAAAAGATGTCTAAATAAATTATTTTATTCATTAAAAAAATTAAAATTAAAATCAAAATGAAATATTTGAAGGAGTGATATGAAAAAAATAAAATTAAAAAGTAAGCTATAGAGACCAAGTGTCAAATATGTACTTTAATTGCGTAAAAAATTGCACAAAATACTCATTATATATAATATATTAAAAAATCTTTAAACTCAAATAAATAATAGGTGCATTTGAATAAAATCAACATAATAAATATAATAATTTTTCAAAAAATATGAACGAAAAAATACTATGTGGGGTGGGGGGGGGGGGGGGGTAGTTTTATTTGTATTGTATTGTATTGCTTTTATTTTTTTATATTAACAAGATTTTCTTATTGACGTACAAATAATAAACTGATAAAATAATGAAAATATTAATATTAATTTGAAAAGTTTATAATAGAAAAATAAGGACAAGTTTTTATGTGTGACTTTTTTATTTATCAGCCAACGTTTCATCGACTTTGCCGACTTCTTCAGGGCTTCAAATAGTCATGAAACACATTCGTCTAAATTTTCTTGTTTTTTGGCAAAGTCGACGAAACGTTGGCTGATAAATAAAAAAGCCACACATAAAAACTTGTCATTATTTTCCTATTATAAACTTTTCAAATTATGGACGGAAATGATAATAATAATTAATAGTAAAGATTTGAGCTCTTTTTTTGAAAAAAGTTGGAATGTTCTTCAAAAAAATCAGCTCGGGTTCAAATTAACAAATCAATTTTTTAAAAGAGAAAGAATTTAATTTTTAGGACAGATTCTAAAGATTTTACTTTGGAAGAAAAAGATTAGAAACTTTTCGTCATTTTGGTGTAGAGGAAAGTATCTAGTCAAATTAAAACACAACTGAATAAAAAGAAAAAATGAGTGGGTTGTTGTTTTATAGCTTGTTTACATCATTTGTAATCCAACCTCCTACTTCGTACATACAGGGTATGGTCAAGTATTGTAATCGTGCATGAAAAAAGTGTTTTTCTCCTTCTTTTTTTCAAAATATCTCAAAAACGGCTGAAACTATTTTTATTAAAAAAATTGAGTTGAACCATGGCATTTCGCTCTACAAAAAAGCCCTAATAAGTGAACATCGAAAAAATTATATTTTTCGAGATAATAATTGTTTTGTCAAAATGTCTGTTAGTTAGTCTAGCTGTCTGTCTGGTTGTCCGGTTGTCCGATTGTCTGGTTGGCTGTCCGTTAGTCTGTGCGTTACCAAATTTTGTTACTCGATTTCTTCGCCAATTGTGAACCGATTTTGATGATTTTTTTGCATTGTGTTCAGGATCGAAGGGTCTCAATTAAAGTCACAAATTGTAGTATTCAATTAGGTTAAATTTTAGCACGTGACGGTTTTGCCAAAAATTACATGGGGTCGAGAGGCCAAAAAGTGCGATTTTTACTTTTATCCAATGCAAAGCATGGGTAAAGTATTGCAATCGCTCTCGGGGCAAGCGTGGCTTCAAAGGGTCCCTCAGGTAAAGACTACGGAACCCATGGACTCAATTAAAGTCACAAATTGTAGTATTCAATTAGGTTGAATTTTAGCACGAGACGGTTTTGCAAAAAATTACATGGGGTCTCGTCGAGAGGCCAAAAAGTGCCATTTTTTCATTTAGTGCGTGCGTATGGATGTATGGATGTCTGTTATCGCTTTTTTGGCCCACGATTTTTTCCACACCGTTCCACCGATTGAAATGAAATTGAAAACCTACCATTATTTTAACAAAATGAAGCGCTGATTAGTTTTTGGTACATATCAGCCCACAAACATTAGTACTTTATTTCAGTACTTTTTTAGTTTTTTCTAAATATCTTGAAAATGACTTAACCAATTTTGATGAAATTTAATATCCTAATTAAGTACCTTGGGGACCACAAAAAAGGTTAAATAAAGTTTTTAGTAAAATTATATTTTAAAGTACTTTACTCTAGAGTAAGATGGTACATTTTTAATTTTTTAAATTCTTTAAAATTTATTCATTTGAAAGTTTTAATATAGCTCATTTAGCCTTGCTTAAGTAAGAATGGATAGGCTTCTCTCTGTGAAATGCTAAAAATTTGGGAGGAATTTTTATGAGTAACCATAGCAACTGCGTTGTTTTCTTATCCGTTACCGAAATCGATTTTAAACCAAAAATAGCAAGTTTTTACCCCGAAAGTTTAGGGGTAGTTGTAATTTCTTCTACCCTTTATGTTTTTGGGTGAGCTGAATCCGAATCTGAGGTTTGCTAACAAAGCTTTATAACGGAACATTGTCAAAAATGCCAAAAAAAGATAAAAATAAACTGCAACGGATCGTTGCTAAACTTTATCCAAATTCATTTGAAATATTAATATGTTCTAGAGTAAAGTACTTTAAAATATAATTTTACTAAAAACTTTATTTAACCTTTTTTTGTGGTCCCCAAGGTACTTAATTAGGATATTAAATTTCATCAAAATTGGTTAAGTCATTTTCAAGATATTTAGAAAAAACTAAAAAAGTACTGAAATAAAGTACTAATGTTTGTAGACCGATATGTACCAAAAACTAATCAGCGCTTCATTTTGTTAAAATACTGGTATGTTTTCAATTTCAATTCGATCGGTGCAACGGTGGGGAAAAATTCGTGGACGAAAAAAACGATAACATCCATACATTCATACATCCATCCATCCCCACCACTTCCAAAAAAAATGACACTTTTTGGCCTCTCGACGAGATCCCAGGTAATTTTTGGCAAAACCGTCACGTGCTAAAATTCAATCTAATTGAATACTTCAATTTGTGACCTTAATTGAGTCCATGGGTTCCGTAGTCTTTACCTGAGGACCCTTTGAAGTCGCGCTTGCCGCGCGACCGATTACAATACTTTCCCCATGCTTCGCATTGGATAAAGTAAAAATCTCATTTTTTGGCGGTTTTTACTTTACCATACAGGGTGTATGGTCAAGTATTGTAATCGTGCATGAAAAAAGTGGGTTTTTTTCTTCTTTTTTTCGAAATATCTCAAAAATGGCTGAAACTATTTTGATTAAAAAAATTGAACTAAACCATGGTATTTCGCTCTACAAAAAAGCCCTAATAAGTGAATATCGAAAAAATCACCCTTCAATAAATAATATTTCCCCAAAGCTTAGAATGAAGCCAATATTTTTCAAAATAATTTTCGATCAACGTAAAATATTAAGTGAACACAATTAAGAAAGTTTTTGAAAATAATCTTTCCATAAAAATATTAAATCAGTAAATAATTTTCAATTTTTAATTTTTATATGTATTTATTCGTATTGAATTCATAAAACATTTTTTTCTCGTATTAATCTCTCTTTTTGTTAATTCTCTTATACTAGAACCAGAGGTGTTCTTATACAAAAAATAATTTCTTGAATAATGGTTCAAAGAGCTCTTTTGTTTTGTGCTCAATAATATCCCAATGTATATTTTGAATGAATTTTAAATTTTTATCGAAAAGAGCTGCACTGTTCTCTAAATAGAGACTAACTAGAATTATATTTATAAAATTTCATTAATAATTTGAAAAGATGTCTTGTATTTATGAAAAAATATCGTATTTTCATTGTCACTTCATTTTATAATTTTAAATACAATTTTTTCCATCATATGGCAAGAATATATATTTAAGAATATAGAAAAAATTCATCATTTTATTGAAATTTGATTGTTGCCAATACTAATTTTCTGTAATTACTAGAGATTTTTTGTAAATACCCATTGAATATTAACATGACTTTATTCTCTAGTCTCTAACGATTTCGCTAAAAATTGGTGAACTTATCAAGTCTCACGAGTTATTAGTCGTGTATAAATTTTAATCCGAATGAAATAAAGGAAATGGGTGTAAATTAGTCATGTCACAAAATAAATATTTTAATCGTTCATATACAGCATTGCTCGGTGCTCCAGGCACTGTCATTTTAAATGGAATTCTGAGAAAAAACTTGATGCTTTTAGGAAGATGTTAGAAAGGAAAATGTAAAAATTAAAAAAATATTGTAAAAAAAAAAATCAAAAATACTGTACTATTTGTCATGTTACAATAATGTCACATTAATATTAATTAAAAATTACTTCATTCGTATATTTTTATTACCTTTATGGTATATTTTTTTATTACTAATAAATGATTTAACCGAGGGGTGAACAGTGACCTAATATCGTGTACACCTACTTCCACTTCCACTTTCATTTCCAAGTAGAAGACGATGACAATAGATTATCTAATGAATTCCAAAGTAATTCCAAATAATTCCAAAGACGGTGTACACCTACTTCCAATCGCTGTTCACCCCTCGGATTTAACATATAGGGCGATGATGGGATCTCTACTTAATTTTTACACTTTCGGCAGAAGAACATATAGAGCTGGTGACGTATAAATATTTATTTGTAAATACTGAAAAAAAAGGTGAAATGTGAGTCAGGATTTATCCTGGCTCTCTCTGCCACTCGCTCTGAATTTTAGTTATTTGTTTTGATGCTGAGAGTGTAAATTTACTTGTAAATATGTACATATAAATGTAAGAGGCGACCCGCTCCTCGGAGGCCTAATAAACAAAATATAAAATGAATAATGTGAGGCGTTCAGAGGTCAATGTGATTAAGTCTATAAAAAAGCTGTTCAAAATTTAAATATTTTTTCACTACTAATGTTTGTAGACCGATATGTACCAAAAACTAATCAGCGATTCATTTTGTTAAAATACTGGTATGTTTTCAATTTCAATTCGATCGGTGCAACGGTGGGGAAAAATTCGTGGACGAAAAAAACGATAACATCCATACATTCATACATCCATCCATCCCCACCACTTCCAAAAAAAATGGCACTTTTTAGCCTCTCGATGAGATCCCAGGTAATTTTTGGCAAAACCGTCACGTGCTAAAATTCAATCTAATTGAAGTATTGTAATCGTGCATGAAAAAAGTGGGTTTTTTTCTTCTTTTTTTCGAAATATCTCAAAAACGGCTGAAACTATTTTGATTAAAAAAATTGAACTAAACCATGGTATTTCGCTCTACAAAAAAGCCCTAATAAGTGAATATCGAAAAAATTATATTTTTTGAGATAATAATTGTTATGTTAAAATATCTGGTTATTAGTCTGTGCGTTACCAAATTTTTGTGGACGAGCTAGCTCAAAAACTAGTTTGAATATCGAAACCAAATTTCACACCTAGTTTTGGTACATTGAGATTGAGAGCTGATTAGATTTTGGTGCATATCGACCCAAAATTAAGGGGGGTGGAAGGGGGGTTAAAAATTAAAAATCTAGCCCATTTGAGCAAACTCAACCAAATTTTGTATACATAATCAGTGAACCCCAGAAGTCTAAAAATGCAAAAAGTAATCGCCCAAAATGGGAGGGGGGGTGTAGGGTCAAAAAATGAAAATCTTGGTCATTTACCAAATTCATCCAAATTTTGTATACATAATCAGTGAACCCCCAGAAGTCTAAAAATGCAAAAAGTAATCGCCCAAAATGGGAGGGGGGTGTAGGGTCAAAAAATGAAAATCTTGGCCATTTACCAAATTCATCCAAATTTTGTATACATAATCAGTGAACCCCCAGAAGTCTAAAAATGCAAGAAGTAATCTCCCAAAATGGGAGGGGGGGGGGGTGTAGGGTCAAAAAATGAAAATCTTGGCCATTTACCAAATTCATCCAAATTTTGTATACATAATCAGTGGGACCCCAGAAGTATAAAAATGCAAAAACTACCCCCCCCCTACATGATTATAAATAATTTTAGGGGCCAGGTTGTATGGTAAAGTCAAGTGGATGGCCACATCAGAACACGTCAGCTTATTTGCTTATAACTCGAAAACTATAATATCAACATTTCGTAAATAATCTTACTAGTTCAAAAAAATTTCCTACAATTTAGGTTTTTCCGACCAACCGTTCGGGTTCAAGCGGTAGTTGAAAATTTCCGCAAATCCCAAAAAACTCAAACTTTTTTCGATTTTTTCCCATTTTGACCTTGAAAGAGAGCTTTTTCGACAAAAACCACTCTTAGATTTTTAAACTATGTAGATTAAATTTGATACAAATCTAAAAAAAGTTTCATCTTAATTGGATAAATGGTAACCTGTGGCGCAATGAGGTTGAAGTTGTGAAAAACTGCAATTTTTTTCTTAATAAAATGAATACCAATCATCCTAGAAAAACAGCAAAACACTTTCCTTTTATTTATATTTGGAAGAAATAATGCTCCAAATTATCAACGGTATTTTCAATCGTAATTTGAATTAATAGAAAAAAATACAAAAATAAAAATAACTAACTGCATATAATAGCTAACAAGGTTTAAATCTTAGACCTTGAAATATATAGACACGCCCTGGTGTCGATTTGGTGAGGCCAACATTAACTAGAGAATGTGACGTCATCTGTAGGTAGGAATACCCAGAAATAGCATGGTAACTATAGGAATTATTATACATTTAGGTAAATTTATCGTAGTTTAGATTATTTATTTTGGATTCCAATAATCGCAAAATAATATTACCAAAATATTTATGCGAGAACGTGACGTCATCTGTAGGCGATGTTGGCCTCTCTTCACTCTGTGTGGAGAGTAGCAGAGGGCGTGTCTATATATTTCATGGTCTAAGGCAGTGGTTCCCAACCTGGGGGCGATCGCCCCCGAGTGGGCGATTTGGGTTATCGGGGGGCGATTGGGGGGGCGATGAGTATTAAAAGAGGGAAAAATTAAAATACTCACGTGCAAATAAATGGAATCACTTCCCTTGCAAGTTGTTAAATGTAATTTTCATTCTCAAATATAAATAATGTTATATTAATATTTTTTAGAAAAAATATTCAAATTTCTAATAAATTACAAAGAAACATACAGTCGTTAACGCCGAATTTAGAGTATTTTTTTCTTGATAATAATATAATTATATTTAATGGTGATATTTTTGGAGTAGAAGGCGGTATGTCCTTTGATGCTGGAACATGCCTTATTTGACAATAGGATGGTGGGACTTTACAATTCCCACTTTTTGAATCTCAATAAATTTAATTTATGTTTATCATATTTTGGGTTAAGAGATTAAGTCCTGTCGGAAGGCTTTTTAACTGAAGGAAACATAGATGTCAATAATAAATTCATTGATTAGGGTTTTTCTAAATTTCGACTTTGCGTGGGAATTTTCCAAGAGAGTAATTTCTAGAAAATAGGCAGGCTACAATATTTCGAACAGAATAAAACTGATTTGGTTCTTTTTATATACGATAATAAAATTGTTTAAAATAATACAACTGATTTATTATTTACACTTTAGGTTTAATGAAAATGAAAAGGGGGCGATAGGTGTTAGTAAACCTCCAGAAAGGGGCGATGGGCCACAAAAGGCTGAGAACCACTGGTCTAAGGTTTAAATAATCGAATATTCTTTGATTATGCATATGACATTTGTAACATCGACCCAGTTGCTTTAGTTTCAATTTCTACCACATGGTGGCAACACCGTAATTATCATTTTCCAATGAGTACTTATTTGTTTATTTTCTTCAAACAGAGGGCACTCTTTTTGATATACTCTCAAAAATTTAGCCAGAGTGTTATTTTTCAAACATCAAGTATGTCAGGTTACCCTTGAAGTTCTTTTCAATTGTTTTCTTGTTATAAGAGTTCCTTAACCAAGATTAACTTCTTGAAAATGGTTCGTGATTGAGAGGGTGAGTTGATCCCAGTTCCATTCACCTGTTGCTAAGCTCGAATCGCCATTTCCCCTATTCACGAAAAACCCATTAATTCTAATAACACGCCCTATATAATCAACTTCAACATTAATCAGAGATTTTCTACTTTACGACTTCATATTATATATATGGAACCTGTTTTTCAAGATTGTGTAAGGTTTAACAATTTTTTGGAAAATGAAATTTAGGACAGATGGGTAGTTTATTAAAACTAACATGTGTGCCGAATTTTAGATCATAAATTAGAATCGTATATAATCTACTCTTTTTAAACGAGCAAAAATTGTATATATATCCAATCGGGTTCTCGGAAACAGCTCTAACAATTTGGATGAAATTCACGGGTTAGGAGGGTTTTGTTTTTGCGATTCGATCTGTCACGGTCCCATCTTCGGCTAAGTTGTTTTTGATGAGTTTTTTGTTAATTGAAATATTTATTCACAGGTGGTTGTCTCGATAAAAATGTATATTTACATTTTTATTCAATTTCCTTTTAATTTTTAATTGGTTTTTTAATTTTAAATTCCAGTAATAATTCATTATAAATATTATTATATATATTAAAAGTTAGACAATTTAATTGATGGGATGGACGGATGAGGGAGAGAGGAGAGAGAGAGAGAATACCAATCGATTTGATTGGGGAATAATGGAATTTAAATAATTATCGGAAAAGAGGTTTTTTTATCTAATTAGATTTTTCCTCTTATTAAAAACAAGGACTAAAGATTAATAAGGACACTCGATGGTGGAGAAGCAATCTCCGAAATCGAAGCTAAAATACAAGGTATACATTAATTAATGTAAAATAATTGGTTTAATAAATAATAATAATTTAATTGATGATTGGGATTGGGGGAGTGGATTGGAGAGAGACTTGGAGGTAGGATACCAATCGACTTGATTGGGGAATAATGGAATTGAAATAATTATCGGAAAAGAGGTTTTTTTATCTAATTAGATTTTTCCTCTTATTAAAAACAAGGACTAAATATGAATAAGGACACTCGATGGTGGAGAAGCAATCTCCGAAATCGAAGCTAAAATACAAGGTATACATTAATTAATGTAAAATAATTGGTTTAATAAAATTTATAAAAAAAAAAAAAAAAAAAAAAAAAAAAAAAAATTTAATTGATGGAAGGAGAGAGAGGGAGAGGTGAGAATACCAATCGATTTGATTGGGGAATAATGGAATTGAAATAATTGTCGGAAAAGAGGTTTTTTTATCTAATTAGATTTTTCCTCTTATTAAAAACACGGACTAAATATGAATAAGGACACTCGATGGTGGAGAAGCAATCTCCGAAATCGAAGCTAAAATACAAGGTATACATTCATTAATGTAAAATAA
This sequence comes from Forficula auricularia, assembly GCA_024734495.1. Taxonomy (NCBI): domain Eukaryota; kingdom Metazoa; phylum Arthropoda; class Insecta; order Dermaptera; family Forficulidae; genus Forficula; species Forficula auricularia. Next base: position 1,107,907 of record JALMQS010000025.1, read on the forward strand.
TTGGTTTAATAAAATTTATAAAAAAAAAAAAAAATTAATTGATGGAAGGAGAGAGAGGGAGAGGTGAGAATACCAATCGATTTGATTGGGGAATAATGGAATTAAAATAATTGTCGGAAAAGAGGTTTTTTTATCTAATTAGATTTTTCCTCTTATTAAAAACACGGACTAAATATGAATAAGGACACTCGATGGTGGAGAAGCAATCTCCGAAATCGAAGCTAAAATACATGGTATACATTCATTAATGTAAAATAATTGGTTTAATAAAATTTATAAAAAAAAAAAAAAAAAATTTAATTGATGACGAATGAGATCGGAGAGGGGAAGGAGGATGGGATGGGAGATCAAACCAATCGACTTGATTGGGGAATAATGGAATTGAAATAATTATCGGAAAAGAGGTTTTTTATCTAATTAGATTTTTCCTCTTATTAAAAACACGGACTAAATATGAATAAGGACACTCGATGGTGGAGAAGCAATCTCCGAAATCGAAGCTAAAATACAAAGTATACATTAATTAATGTAAAATAATTGGTTTAATAAAATTTATAAAAAAAAAAAAATTAATTGATGGGGAATTCAAGGAATGAGTGAATGGATGGATGGGGATGGGGTGAGGAGAGGATACCAATCGACTTGATTGGGGAATAATGGAATTGAAATAATTATCGGAAAAGAGGTTTTTTTATCTAATTAGATTTTTCCTCTTATTAAAAACAAGGACTAAAGATTAATAAGGACACTCGATGGTGGAGAAGCAATCTCCGAAATCGAAGCTAAAATACAAGGTATACATTAATTAATGTAAAATAATTGGTTTAATAAAATTTATAAAAAAAAAAAAAAAAAAATTAATTGATGGGGAATTCAAGGAATGAGTGAATGGATGGATGGGGATGGGGTGAGGGAGAGGATACCAATCGACTTGATTGGGGAATAATGGAATTGAAATAATTATCGGAAAAGAGGTTTTTTTTTATCTAATTAGATTTTTCCTCTTATTAAAAACAAGGACTAAAGATGAATAAGGACACTCGATGGTGGAGAAGTTATCTCCGGAATCGAAGCTAAAATACAAGATATACATTAATTAATGTAAAATAATTGGTTTATTAAAAAAAAATTTAATTGATGGGATGGTTGGGGAGATGATTGGAACCAATCGACTTGATTGGGGAATAATGGAATTGAAATAATTATCGGAAAAGAGGTTTTTTTATCTAATTAGATTTTTCCTCTTATTAAAAACAAGGACTAAAGATGAATAAGGACACTCGAAGGTGGAGAAGTAATCTCCGGAATCGAAGCAAAAATACAATGTATACATTAATTAATGTAAAATAATTGGTTTAATAAAATTTAATTGATGGAATTCGGGACGAGGAATAGGAATAATGGAATTGAAATAATTATCGGAAAAGTGGTTTTTTTATTTAATTAGTTTTTTCCTCTTATTAAAAACAAGGACTAAAATGATGATCAAGGACAGTCGATAGTGGAGAAGTAATCTCCGGAGTCAAAGCTCAAAAAAAATGTAAACATTAATTCATGTAAAATAATTGGTCAAATAATTTAATTGATTAATCAAGTTTTAAATCCCACAAACATATTTTTTCTATATTAGAATTTGACAATTTAAATGATGAACTCAAAAATTGTTATTTAATTAAAAACAATTATTATACGGTATTTATTTATATACCTATACACATAATCTGTGGGCCACTACAAGGCTTGAAATGCAAAAACTGGATGAGGGGGCGGGGTCGAGGAAATAAAAATAATAATAAAAAATAATAATCTATATATTGTGGCGTGTTTATTGCATACCATATGACTTTCACTTATTCCGGTTAGCTCACGGGTAAAGTATTCAATCCGAAAATTCAGATATACCGAATACCAGGTGTATGCATATGAAATGAGCCTTTTTTTATGAAAATAAAACACTTTTTTTTTTTAAATAGAAAAGAAAATAAGCTGACGTGTTCTGATGTGGCCATCCACTTGACTTTACCATACAACCTGGCCCCTCACTTATATTTAATACAACTTCAAGGCCCGCCGAATTAAAGTCAACATGAACTGCAAATTGCTGATATCTGATTAATAATAAAGAAATAAACATATTAATATTTCAAATGAATTTGGATAAAGTTTAGCAACGATCCGTTGCAGTTTATTTCATTTAGTGCGTGCGGATGTATGGATGGATGTATGTTATCGTTTTTTGGCCCACGATTTTTTCCACACCGTTGCACCGATTGAAATGAAATTGAAAACCTACCATTAGTTTAACAAAATGAAGCGCTGATTAGCTTTTGGTACATATCGGCCCACAAACATTAGCACTTTATTTCAGTACTTTTTAGTTTTTTCTAAATATTTTGAAAATAACTTAACCAATTTTGATGAAATTTATTACCCTAATTAAGTACCTTGGGGACCACAAAAAAGGTTAAATAAAGTTTTTAGTAAAATTATATTTTAAAGTACTTTACTCAAGAGTAAGATAGTACTTTGAGGAATAAACATTCTATATTGGATTTTTGACGTTTCGGTTTTTATTGTTAACCATTGCTGAAGACATGAGAGGAATCGGATTAAAATCAAAAATAGCGATTGATTCTCATCTAGTACTTGAGAAATAACCATTCTATATTGGATTTTTGACGTTTCGGTTTTTATTGGTAACCATTGCTGAAGACATAGAGGAATCGGGTTAAAATCAAAAATAGCGATTGATTCTCATCTAGTACTTGAGGAATAACCATTCTATATTGGATTTTTGACGTTTCGGATTTTATTGGTAACCATTGCTGAAGACATGGAGGAATCGGCTTAAAATCAAAAATAACGATCGATTCTTATCTATTACTAGAGGAATAACCTTATTGCATTCCATTTTTGATGTTTTGACTATTAATGGCAACCTCTACTGAAAACGTGGAAGAATCGACTTAAAATAAAAAAGACTTAATTCTTTTATGGCAAACAACTCAAGCTTGAGTTTTTTCATTTAGTGCGTGCGGATGTATGGATGGATGTATATTATCGTTTTTTTGGTCCACGATTTTTTCCACACCGTTACACCGATTGAAATGAAATTAAAAACCTACCATTAGTTTAACAAAATGAAGCGCTGATTTGTTTTTGGTACATATCGGCCCACAAACATTAGTACTTTATTTCAGTACTTTTTTAGTTTTTTCTAAATATCTTGAAAATGACCTAACCAATTTTGATGAAATTTAATATCCTAATTAAGTACCTTGGGGGCCACAAAAAAAGTTAGATAAAGTTTTTAGTAAAATTATATTTTAAAGTACTTAACTCAAGAGTAAGATAGTATTTTTTTAAATTCTTTAAAATTTATTCATTTAATCGTTTTAATATAGCTCATTTAATTAACCTCGCTTAAGTAAGAATGGATAGGCTTCTCTCTGTGAAATTCTAAAAATTTGGGGGGACATTTTATAAGTAACCATAGCAACTGCGTTGTTTTATTATCCGTTACCTTTGCTGAGGACATGGAGGAATCGAGTTAAAATCATAAATAGCGATTGATTCTCATTTAGTACTTGAGGAATAACCATTCTATATTGGATTTTTGACGTTTCAGTTTTTATTGGTAACCATTGCTGAAGACATGGAGGAATCCAAGTGAAAGAATTGGGGTAAATATTGTACTATAGTATAGGTATACCTATCATAAGTAAACAGGTTCTCAGGGCCTAGAGGGGCGTCAGCGAGTCCCTTTGTATTGGACGTTTAATAAATCATCCCCCAAAGATTACATTTTTGTCGCCAGTTGGCGCTAAAGCCGTGACGCATGGTCACTATAAGAAATAAAAAATAATAAGATAAACATAAATCTACGCACTGAGTCCACGCTCAGCCATATAAGACGAATGAAATTCAATTAAAAACTTTAGTTATATTGCCGACAATCCAGGGTAGAAAAGTGGTATTGTTTTTTGAGGCCAGTACTCTTGGTAACCAATTTTGAATTTTACTTTGAGTTCATCGTTAGAGGCGAGTGAAAGTCGAATGGTATTCAGTAAACACGGCTAAAAAATTGGTAGAGGTAAGTGAAAATTTAGTGAGGTAGATAGGGACAGTGAGGGTATATAAGGAGAGGGGAGATAGGGAGGGGTAAATGAGGGGAGAGATAGGGACAATGGTTCCCTGTTGCGAGGCTATATAAGGGGGAGAGAGACAAGGAGATGGTCAGTATGTGTCAGTCAGTGACGAGTGAATCATCGACTGTGAGTGTAAGGAGGGGGGAATTTAGGGACAATGGGAACCTGGTGAGGGGTATATAAAGGGGAGAAAGATAGGGAGATGGTAAATATGTGTCAGGCAGTGACGAATGAAACATCGACTGTGAGTGTTCCAATATAGCCTCCCCACCTTCATCCACCCTCTCAACTGACTCCAAACCTCACTAATAAACAACTCTTCATCCCTTATATTAATTAACTGCATAGAATCCAAGAAGCCAGTAAATATAAATTTATTTATTAAATTTGCGAACGTGAATAAAATATTAATATCTGGGTAACGGGTAGGTAGGTACTTCTATTGTTCTTATAGATAAAGATATACAGATCCACTTCAGGTGCTGACATCCCTGCCCAAATATTAAGAGAATCATGTCCTATCCCTAATCCTAACCAACTGTTTTCTATCCGTGTTTTCACAATTACTTATTCCTTCGAAGTGTTTCGCGAGTATATATTTACTTGTGCGGGAGTGTACGTAAGTGTGTTCCGTTCCTGTGGGGTCACAGTATTCCAGGTTCAGACACGAGACATTGGCTGTAAAGGTAACATATCTTTATAATACTCTATTCTTATAATTATATAAGTAAGAATTACTATAAATTTTTCAAGTACTTTTTTATAATTTTTAAAAAATAAAAAACCATTATATAAATAATATATTTAATATAATTTTATTCCGAATATTTTTTAAAAAAATACTTTCACTTCCCTATATGTTTTTACTAATAATATATTTTTTTCTTTTTTCAGGTAGGTGCTCGTCCTACTAATATTAACATTTGTGGCCAGAGTATTCCAGGTCCAAGCAGGAGACTTTCTCTGTAAAGGTAAGATAACTTTATAATACTCTATTCATATATAAGTAAGAAATACTCAAAAATTTTCAAGTAATTTTTTGATTTTTTAAAAAAAATTTCAAAATTAATAAATAGTATCTTAAATATTATTTTCTTTAGAATATTTGAATAAAAACTACTTTCACTTCCCTATATGTTTTTACTAATAATATTTTTTTTCTTATTTCAGGTTGGTGCTCATCCTACTAATATTAACATTTAGAGTAAGTATTTGATTTTCTTATTTTCTTGAAAACCAAATACTTTATCTTAGGGTAATGGGTAGTTGTGTACTTCTTTATTCTTAAAAATAAAGATGTACAGATCTACTTCAGGGGCTGGCGTACCTGCCCACGTGAGCTTATATCCTTTCCCTAATCCTATCCAACTTCATTCCGTGTTTTCACAAATCCATATTCCTTCGAAGTGTTTCGCGAATATATTTTTACTTGTGCGGGAGTGTAAAGTGTGTTCCTGTATGGCCAGAGTATTCCAGGTCCAAGCAGGAGACTTTATCTCTTCTGCAAAGGTAAAATATCTTTATAATATTCTATTCATATATGAGTAAGAAATTCTCTCAATTTTTAAAATAAATTTTTCGATTTTTTTAAAAAAATTTCAAATTAAATAAATAATATATTAAATATAATTTTCTTTAGAATGTTTATATAAAAAAATACTTGAAATTATCTATATTATTTTACTAATAATATTTTTTTTTCTTATTTCAGGTAGGTGCTCGTCCTACTAATATTAACATTTAGAGTAAGTTTTAGATTTTCTTCATTTATGGAAAATCAAATACTTTATCTTTGGGTAACGGGTAGATGTGTACTTCTTATTGTTATAAATAAAGATGTACAGATCTACTTCAGGGGCTGGCGTCCCTGCCCACGTGAGCTTATATCCTTTCCCATATCCTATCCAAATTCAATCCTTGTTTTCACAAATCCTTATTCCTCCGAAATCGAAATGTTTCGCGAGTATATTTTTACTTGTGCGGGAGTGTAAAGTGTGTTCCTGTGTGCCCAGAGTACTCCACGTTCAAGCAGGAGACTTTTTCTGAAATGGTAAAATATCTTTATAATACTCTATTCATATATAAGTAAGAAATACTCTAAATTTTTCAAGTAATTTTTTTCGTTTTTTTTTTTAAATTTCAAATTAAACAAATAATATTATATTAAATATAATTTTCTTTAAAATGTTTGAATAAAAAATACTTTAAATTTTCTATATTATTTTTACTAATAATATATTTTTTTTCAGGTAGGTGCTCGTCATACTAATATTAACATTTAGAGTAAATTTTCTGGAAAATCAAATACTTTATCTTAGGGTAACGGGTAGATGTGTATTTCTTTATTCTTAAAAATAAAGATATACAGATCTACTTCAGGGGCTGGCGTCCCTGCCCACGTGAGCTTATATCCTTTCCCATATCCTATCCAAATTCAATCCTTGTTTTCACAAATCCTTATTCCTCCGAAATCTAAATGTTTCGCGAGTATATTTTTAATTGTGCGTGAGTGTAATAAGAATGTTCCTGTGGGGTCAGAGTATTCCAGGTCCATGCATGAGTCTTTGGTTGTTAAGGTAACATATCTTTATAATACTCTATTCTTATATTTAAATAATTAAGAAATACTCTAAATTTTTCAATTCTTTTTCCGAATTCAAAAAAACAATCAAATAAAATAAATAAATATAATTTTATTGGAATATTTCTATAAAAAATCTCATAATTTCACTATATAATTTTGGTAATATATTTTTTTTTCTTTTTCTAGGTAGCTGCTCGTCCTACTAATACTAACATTAAAATCAAGTAGAAATAAATAAAAAAATTAAAATTATTACTTTTTTCTAAATTAAATATGAGATATTGGTTTGAAACAATATCGCTTTTATATTTTCAGTCTAATAAAATTATTTTACATGGATAGATAATATAATTTCAATTTCGGTTAAAAAAAAATAACCTTCAAAATAATTCACTTTTAAAAATAATCGTCTCTAAACTTCAATCTAATTATTTTTCTGTTTTTGATTTAATGCATGAGTCATCAATAACGAACTTTCTCTCATCATATTCAGATCTACAAATTTTTTATATTTGTGTCTTAAATACAAATACTTGATAAAATTTTTATACAAAATTTCTAATGTTTTAAGACTTTGATTCGAAACAAATTGCAGTATTGGAGACATTGTACTGGTATTTGATTCGGAAAAGGTCTTTTAACAATTACTTATCTCAAGTGTAGACGTATTTTGGTACAAATACTATGTCTCCTATTTGTTCCAAAACACGACTAGGCTTGAAATTTTCATTATTTTTGACTTTAAAATTTCAAATTGTATTTCCAAGTGATTTATACATTTGTAAATAAAGGAAATATTTAAAAGTATCACTCTATTAGTATATTTTGTAATTTGCGATCAAAATTATATTAACGATCTCCGTTTAATTATTATTTATTTATCTATCCATGTGGGGGGTGGCGACAGCTGCCTTCTCGTGGTGCCCCCTGTTCTCGCTAAACAGCTGTCTATGTCTCTGTATAAATTATATATCGAGACATAATCATATATAATAATTTCGTTTGCATAATTTTACATACACATTTTCCTATTAATAATAATACACATTATCGAAAACGCATATATTATAACATATTGCTACTATTGCTATTATAATTTCACTTTTGGTTTTGATTTTACAAAAATAACATACAAAATTCTTGTTTAATTTTCATAACTAAAATTCATGCAAACAATAATATATTTTATATGAAATTTGAAGTATTTATATTCGACTGAAAATATAAGGGAAATTTTCGGACGTCAATTGAATTGGTAGTATAACAAGTAATAAATACAATGGCTAAGTGCTTATTTTTTCTAAATTAAATAGTTGTTGGGATAGAAATTTGCACAAATTATTATGATAAAAAATTTAGAGATTTTAAATATGATTATATTCCTAGATTACATGTTGCATTTTTGAAATTAATTTGAGAACGTTGCGAGGGGGTGGGGAGGGGGTAAATGAAACTTCTGTTCAAGGGGAATTGTAAGGGTATTTCAAGGTCAACTTTTGTTTTTTTAAATAGAAACCTATATATATATATATATATAACCTATATGGATTTTCAATAAACAGTAGATATTTGTTTAACGCTTCAAAAATTAAATATTTTTTCAATTTTCGGGTCAAAATTTAAAAAAATAACTAATACTTTATCATATTAAGTATGGTAAAATAAAAAAAAATAAGAAAAACTAAACAGCGAACTTTGTTTTTACAGTCGATTGATGAGCGATATTTTAATGAATGTGGTCGTTAACTTTTTTACAACGCTAGCCGATTTAATATTTTGTCTCGCTATAGCCAAACAGAAAAAACGTTCTCAAGCTTGAGTTGTTTATCAAAAATGAATTTAGTCTTTTTGATTTTAAGTCGATTCTTCCAAGTTTTCAGTAGAGGTTGCCATTAATAGTCAAAACATCAAAAATGGAATGCAATAAGGTTATTCCTCTAGTAGTAGTTAAGAATCGATCGTTATTTTTGATTTTAAGTCGATTCCTCCATGTCTTCAGCAATGGTTACCAATAATAACCGAAACGTCAAAAATCCAATATAGAATTGTTATTCCTCGACTGTTAAATGAGGATCGATCATTATTTTTGAATTAAAGTCAACATGAACTGCAAATGATATAGGTATCTGATTAATAATAAAGGAATAAACATATTAATATTTCAAATGAATTTGGATAAAGTTTAGCAACGATCCGTTGCAGTTTATTTGATTATGTGCTGTTCACATAACTTCTTTGTTTATCGAACTGTTTATTTCTTTCGTTTATGTTTATTTGTTTTGTTTATATAATTTTGAAATCGGTTTTATTTTTATATTTTTTTATAAAATTATCAATTATTTGTCAGATCATTTCATTTTCATTTAATTCATATATTACACCGATTTATAATTAAAAATATGATGTCATGAGAAATGAAGATTTTCTGCTTAAACAACTAAAACAGAGATTTCCGATTAGAAACCTTCACTCGGCATTATCTCCAAATACTTTTCTTATTTACTGAAAACCCTCTTATAGAGGCTTCTTGACCCAGAGGTTGATAAACACTGCTTTATTTAATATAGTTTATTTAACATTGCTTAAGTTAGAATGTATAGGCTTCTCTCAAGTAAATGTTAAATTTGAGTGGAAATTTTACAAGTATTCATTTGAACGTGTACATAATTTGAAAAAGCTTATCAAGCCTTTGAATTTTAAAAATGACGGAAATTGTTTTTTAGTTTTTTTTAACTAAAGTTTTACTAGCAAGCAGACGTCTGTTGAAAAAATTGAGATCTCACTCTGCCGACAAAGAACTTTTATGATAGAGACCGAACATATAAACTGCGCAGAATATAATAAAAATCACCAAGGGAAAGAACGTAGAACGTCGTTCCCACCTTTTTTCAATTTCAAAGAACGAAAGACGAAAATAAAAGAGCGATTCTGTTTCAGACCATCCTTTTTTTAATTACCCAAGGTATAACAATTACTTATGGCCTTGGCAAAACGCATTTTGGCAATCCAATTTAAGAAAATACTCATCTAGAAAGGATGCGCATTTAATGAAATCGTTTTAATTTCAAATGCGTGACATTCTAAAGTCATATTTTCGAAGGGGACATTAAATTAATAAATGAAATAAATCTCAAAGGCTTGCAATGCAATTTCTTTTTTTATTTAACTGTCTTTCACGCCTGATCTAAATCTAATTAAATAATAACCAAAACAAAAATATCACCGAGCGAATCTCAGTCTTCCAAGGTACTAAACTTTATACTAGCAGGGTCGCTCTTCTTCGGCGCCAGGGCCCTGAACCTCGACCTTCCTCCTACCTAAAAATATTATTAATATTTAAAAAAACTAAAAAACACGCTTCTAAAAAGTAGAAAATAATGTAATACTTAATCAAAAAGAGTGGGGCGCAGAAACATGTACTTTTAATTAATTTCGACAAAGTGTCCCACGCTTTTTGATTAAGTATTATTATTACATTATGTAATATATATATATATATGCGAAAATTGTGGAAAAAGTCATGAAACAGGCACTTCACGAAAGCGGAGGTAATTGCCTTTTAAAAAAATTCACGGATTTTTCAATAACTAATTTTATAGATAGTAAAAATTTATTTACCGAATTAAAGTTTCACACATTTGGCCAACATCTATTAGAAAATCATATTTCTTTATTGATAAAAACTATCATTGAAAATAATTTAGATATTAGACTCCGTTATATTGCTTGCCGTACAATAGACCGGACCAGACGAATAGACAATATTGTAATAAAATAAATATTTTTCAGGGAAATTAAATAAAGAAATTTGATATAATTGTAAATATAGACTTGAGAAGGGAGTGATTCATTCGAAGCTTAAAATTGTAAAATTATTACTAAGTATTTTAATTTTGTAATATTTTTAATTATTGAAATGAAAATTTATGTATAAAAAATGGAATAAAATTTTTTAATTAATATTATATTGTTTTTTATTGTATTAAAACCGAGTGGTGAACCGCGATTGGAATTAAATGTATACCGTCTTTGGAATTATGTGGAATTATTTTGGAATTCATTAGATAATGCCCCTTCATCTATTGACTTCTACTTGTAAATGAAAGTGGAAGTGGAAGTAGGTGTACACGATATTAGGTCGCAGATCACCACTCGATTAAAACCAACCGTTATTGAAAAATATTTATTATTTATATTGAAAGTAATGGAAGGCAGCCCAGAGGGTAGTGAGGAAAGAAAAATTACACACATATAAAATAAAGTGTAATTATTGGAATCCTTCCTCCTCTCCTTTCAAACCGACGTTTCGGAGGATTTTCCCTCCTTCTTCAGAGTTTCAAGGGGTCAATGAATGAAACAATAAAATGTTTCCTTCTTCTCTCCACAGTAGTGTTCGAAAATTTTCTTCATTTTTAACAAAGGCATAGAAAAAGAATTTTTTTTTCCTTCCTTTTCTTAATTAGACGAAGAAGGAAAAAAAATTCTTTTTCTCATGCCTCTTGTTAAAAATGAAGAAGTTTTAGAACACTACTGTGAGAGAAGAGGAGACATTTTATTGTTTCATTCATTGACCCTTTGAAAACCTGAGAAGAGGAAAAATCCTCCGAGGTATCGGTTTGAAAGGGAAGGAGGAAGGATTCAATAAATTACACTTTATTTTATATGTGTTAATTTTTCTTTCCTCACTACCTCTGGAGCTACCTTCCATTACTTTCAATTAAAATTTCTACCAGTCCGTCTCTCTCCAGAGAAAATTTCGTTGCAAAAAAAATTTATTATTTATTTTTTATTGATAATTATTTAGAACTATGTACCTATATCGAATTAGAAAACACATATAGTAAATCCAAAAAATTTCAAATTCGAATAGATATTTATTGATAATTTTTCAAGAGTTTGGTGTTGGTTCTTGGTGGAACATTTTAAGATATTTATAGAAAACACTTTAATTATAATTAAAAATAGTTCATAATTGATTTTTCTATGGTTATTATTTAGAATATATATACCGGGTGAGTTTTTTATCTTGAGACAGTCTTATAACTCAAAAACAGTGCATTATATAAAATTATATAACATATCCGAATTTCATGACCTGTTTACAAATTTAACATCTTTAGAATGTCTGTCGAAATTGTGTCCAAAAGCAAAAAAGATATCTTTATGGTTTCCAAAAGATAAAGTTTTTGAAAATCTATAGATATTTCCATTACTTAATGAAATAATTTTAATTTTTATGAAATCCACTGAAGTTAGAGAACTCATAGACTTATTAATAAGAGATGGCAAGCAAATTACAAAGTTGATTCTTCGTAATAGTGACTGGATTTATCCAAACATTTTTTTTGAGTTATGCTCCGAATTAGTTGTATTAGAAATTAATTATACTTACAACCTTTCATAAATTCAGGGAGATTATTGATTAAATTCATCAATTTATGTTCAACTATTAGCGTAACTTCAAAATCTCTCCTAGCCAAAGGATTATTTTCTCCAGAGAGAGAGGCGGGAGGTCAATTTACTAAATAATTTATTTCTATTGTCTTTAATATTAATTTCACTTCAACTGATTTTGTTATAATCAATTTATATTAAATAAAGTCTAATATAAAAATAAAATATTTTTATTTACCATAATATATAGTGCCTGGAGCACTGAGCGATGCTCGGTAACTTTTTTTTAAGAAATCACATTATCATACCAATCCAATCTTATAAGAGAACCAAAATATGACTATTTTCTTTAACCCTAACCCTATAAGAATCTTAATTTTCTGAGAATCAATACATTTTTCAAACCGTCTACTACCTATTTAAGACTCCCAAAAATACCTCTTCTTTAATATAAAACCCTTTCATAATAAATTTCAACTCACTTGAATTCCTAATTTGAAAATTTTAATTTTTTGAGAAGCTTCCTCTAATTTTTTGCCCAAAATTTGATCTGATCTTTATTTTCAATACAAAATATGATTCTTTTATTAAGTTTTCAATATAAAAGCGTACACCAAATTTAGCCCAAATCCATTGGTTATTTATAAAAGAGTTAATAAATTTGGATAGGGTATTAAGAACATGAGTTTACTGAATTATATGAGCATTGGCGAGGTTGGGGAGTTTTCCTAGGGGGGCAGCCGGGCTGCTGATTAGCCACCACAAGGTTTCAATTTCGGCAATCCGATTAGAGATAACAACTAACTTTTTAGTAGAATTGACAAATTTTAATTCGCTTGAAATTTTTTTTCGCTCATTTAGTTTGTCTGAATTAGTAATGTCTCAAAATGTTTTTTATTATGTCCGTCTGGATTAAGGAACCCATGATAACTTAAAGAACGGAAAGTTAGTTCCGGCGCCAAAAGCTTTCTATTTTTATTGTGAAGAACTAATTTGATTTTGAGCTTTCTAGCTCTAAAACTCTAGGTTGAAAAATCAAAAAATAATGATTTCAATTATAATTTTTCAGGTCACTGACAAAATAAACAAAAAACAGTTTTTATCTCTTTTTTTTTTTTTAATTTTTTAATAGAATTTAAGGAATTTAACATTTTTTTCCCAAGCTCATAGTAGGTAGGTATATTACAAATTTTATTTTATTTAATTAATTTATTTATTTATTATTTATTTATTTCACAAAGTTACAAACGACTAGTCCCACCTAGTGTTTATACATAATTTAGCAACAATATTTTACAAAGTTGGCAAGAGTTCACCAAAACACAAATTTTGAAGGGGAAGAAGAGAAAGATTAGAAGACATAAAGGAAAAATATGAAATTTGTAAAAAAAGGTCTCTAAAAATCTCTAACTTTTGTTACAGTGAATGAATTTATATGGTCGTGATGGGATTTTGTTTTTTATACTATAAATTGCAATGATAACCAAAAAGTTTTTTGTGCTTTTGATTTTTTTCATTATTTAATCAAAAAACTATTATATAATAAAAGTATAAAAAAAAATTAAAATTTTATTTTAAATAATATTTTTTTATATGTATAAGTACGTTGAATTTTTTCTAAATAGACATAGAAGAACATCTTTCCCCAATATTACTACCCTAAGTTTTCCCCCAAATCTGAATTGTGGAGGCCTCAAAATGAGCAAATTTCGGCGTTTTTTTCAGTTTTTCTTGAATAACTCTAAAACGGCTTATCAAATCAGAAAGATCTATATATAAGATAAAATAAAGCTCTTTGATTCCGCGTAAAATGATAACAAATTCAAAGTTTCATCTTAACTGGATAATGGCAAAACCCGTGTCGCAAAATGAGGTTGAAGTTTTGAAAAACTGCAATTTTTGCAAAAAAAAAATCAAAGTATTTCCTTCATAAAATGAAAACCATCACTCATCCTAAAAATTTAATTCCTCTCTTGAACGTTTACTTGAACTTTTTTTATAAAACTCTAAGATATATAGATATCCAGCATTTTCCATGACACTTTTGAGGATTCGGATTATATCCTGTCATAGAAAATGCTGTTTTATCAAAAAAGTGGTTCAAGTAAATAACATTTTCTATAGAATGAGACAGGAATCAAGTTTTTAGAATGACTGGTTTTCATTTTATAAAGGAAAAACTGCGACTTTTTGCGAAAAAATTGCAGTTTTTCAAAACTTCAACCTCATTTTGCGGCACGGGTTACCATTATCCAATTAAAATGAAACTTTGAATTTGTTATTATTTTACGCGTAATTTAAAGAGCTTTAATTTATCTAATGAATATCTTTTTGATTTGGTAAGCCGTTTTAGAGTTATTTATATGTTATCTTGGAGGCTATACACACTTCCACGCAGGCGGCCTTTTACTCAGGCACGGGCCTGCCTGAGAGCACCAAGAGTCGGGTTTGCATGAAATTTGGATGGAAGTTCACTCCCAAACCTTGCACCCGCCAATTTGAAGGAATGAAAGAAGTGCTTAGATTTTATAGTGCATCTGCACTAGCGTTGTCTTCCTGGTGGAGCGACCGACCGTCGACAAATAGATTTTCTAAGTAAGACGGGCAAATTTCATCATTTAAATTAAAATTTTAGGGAATCATTTCTTAAAATTATAATGTGTTATATTTAAATTACGTAAAAATTAATTTAATATCCAAACTATTAGAGCGTTCCTAGACTTAAAATGGTTTAAATTTTCATTCAATTTTTCTATCTAAAATTCCTCCAGCAAATTTGGAATTTGCCAGACTTTGTGACATCATGAAACATCTCTTCTCGATGATGAGGTCAGGAGTGGATGAGAAGAAACTCTACATCTAGACTCTTGTGAAGCCACAGGTGACCAGTTGACCAGCTGAACGCCAAAGGAATAGATAAAAAACACTGAAATTTAATTTGACCCTTTTTTAATGGCTTAACTCACTACGTAGAGATTGACAGGCCAGACAGTAAATCGGTCCTTCACAGAACCATGGTGGCCAGAAAGCCATAATCTATGATTTATATCTTTTTACTTGAAACTGGAGTCAAGTCGGCCGGATGTTACGTTGACAGAAAACTCAAGATATATTGCGCATTTGGAAAGCCATAAGAACTTTTAAGTTATTTTCTCATAATTCTATTTATATGTTAATATTTATCATCTACTAAATGAAAAGCAATAATAAAAAGTCATTTGTTAAATAAATTTCTCGAAATACTAATACAGTGAAATCCCGATATTTCGAAATCGTAAGAAAGTGCTGGTCCCTAGGAATAATCTCGTTAATTCATATAAAACAATGCATTTTAGTCTCATCGGTATAATGTATTTTTTCTCTCCCCATATCGACAAAACGTCGCATAATTCGTATTTTTCCGTGGAATTAGAGTCGTGTTTTGGGAAAATCTCGTTAATTCGTATAAAACCAATCCCCTCGGTACATGTTTATGTAGTTTTAATTTACTATACAATCAAAAATAATGTAAAATACGTATAGATATGTGTGTGTGTGTACATACATATTTATAAAAAATACAAATAAATTAAAACTTTCGATATAATAATTGAAGGAGACAATAAAAGAGTGTGTCTTCTGCTGGAATTATAAATTTTATTTATCGCTATAAATTATCGTTATAAATAAAATTTATAATTCCAACAGAAGACACACTCTTTTATTGCTTCCTTCAATATATAAAAATTCTGCTACCCTCGGCACAAAAACTTTCAATTTGATATAATAATTAATAGAGGTTGTGGTGTTGGTTCAAGGTGAAACATCGTTAATAAAGATAAAAGTAAATAAATATTATATGAAATATTTATTTACTACCTAGAAATCCTAACTCAAAGTAAATGAATATTTCATATATTTATTTACTTTTATCTTTACTTTCGATATATCGTATTTTTAATTTTTACCCTCGATATATCATAATCTCGATATAGCGAACATATCGATATATAATCATAAGTTTCCTGTATTTGATTCGATCGCGAATCGAATGTAGATGATTTTTGTCAAATATTAAGTGAAAATAATATCAGAATTTATATATTTCTAACTTGAAATAGTGAAGTTAATTTTCTCATTAATACATCAAAGGATGATCCATATCAGTGTTTGGTATAAAAAGTGTCATGTGGGCCAATCGCGAAATGATGCTGGATTATAACAAAATGGATCACATCTTTTGCATTCTCTCTTGGTCCAGACTTAAGACTCAGCAGACTCCAATAGCTTCAACCAGCAGTAGTCTCGAGATATATTATATCTTGTTTAAAAAGCTCGATCAAAAACAATTCTTAATATGTTAATTATCCTTTGATATATTAATGAGAAAATTAATATCGATATATCGTACTTATCCTTTGTCCCCTTGAAGATACGATATATCGGGATTCTACTGTAATTATCTTTGAAATAACTTCATTGAAAACACTTGGATGAGGTGCTAAAAAAGAGAGAATCAAATTCTTTTCAAAGAACGCAAACTTATTCCAAAGCACGTACCATTTCTACTTTAGTACTTTTCTTAGAAAAGAATAAAAAAGTGAATTAGCATGAAAAATAATCATTTTTAATTTCCCATTTATATTCTATAGAATATAATTTCTATAGAATATAATGGGAAAGTATTGATTCTATTTATAAGGATGTTAATTTTTCTCCTTATAAAAGATATCTTATTAGATTTTATTTTTTCCATGTCATCTATTGATGCTTCTGGCATATTCGATAATTACTTTTAAGGAGAGAAAAAATAAGTTTTCTGTATGTTTCCTTCGTTGACCCTTTTAAACCCTGAAGAAGGAGAAATAAACTGACACGTTCTGATGTGGCCATCCACTTGACTTGACCATACAATCTGGCCCCTTACTTATATTTAATATTTAATAAAATTATTTATAATTATGTAGGGGAGGGGGTTAGTTTTTGTGTTTTTAGACTTCTGGGGGCCCACTGATTATGTATACAAAATTTGGTTGAGTTTGGTACAAGAGCCTAGATTTTCATTTTTTGACCATACACCCCTCCCCCCATTTTGGGTTAGTTTTTGCATTTCTAGACTTCCGGGGTCCCACTGATTATGTAAAATTTGGTTGAGTTTGCTCAAATGGCCTAGATTTTTAATTTTCAACCCCTCCATCCCCCTTAATTTTGGGTCGATATGCACCAAAATCTAATCAGTTCTTAATCTCAATGGACCAAAACTACGTGTGAAATTTGGTTTCGATATTCACACTAGTTTTTGAGCTAGCTCGTCCACAAAAATTTGGTAATGCACAGACTAAAAGACAGAATAACAACTAGACAGACTAACTGACATTTTGACAAAACAATTATTATCTAGAAAAATATAATTTTTTCGATGTTCACTTATTAGATCTTTTTTGTAGAGCGAAATGCCCTGGTTTCGCTCAATTTTTTTTATTCAAAATAGTTTAAGCCGTTTTTGAGATATTTTAAAATAAGCTGACTTGTTCTGATGTGGCCATCTACTTGACTTTACTATACCCCCTGGCCCCTAAAATTATTTATAATCGTATAGGGGAGGGAGGGGTTAGTTTTTACATTTTTAGACTACTCTGGGCACACGGCTTATGTATACAAAATTTGGTTGAGTTTGGTAAATGGTCAAGATTATTATTTTTTGACCCTACACCCCCCCCCCACTCTCATTTTGGGCGGTTAGTTTTTGCATTTTTAGACTTCTGGGGGTCCACTGATTATGTATCCAAAATTTGGTTGAGTTTGCTCAAATGGTCTAGATATTTAATTTTTAACCTCCCCCCCTCCACTCCCCTTAATATCCTGTATGGTAAAGTAAAAAATCTCCGAAACGTCGGTTTTTAAGTGGATCAAAATGACGTTGCAATAAATTTCTTTTATTCAAAATTTTATTTTTCATTATTCTTGGGTGTCTTCTCTGTTGAAATTCTACTCATATTTCTCTTCAAAATAAAATACTTCTAAAATATTTTTTGAATCTTGAAAAATTAGAATTGTACGACGCTTCAGTGTGTTATCAAAATCTGTTTGTTATGAATTGATTCATTCATTCGTAGAAGTTAAGAAAAATGTAAGACGTAAAATAATAGAATGCTCTTTGTTTAAGGATATTTATTTATTAAAGAAAGTCCTATTGATGTGTCAGAATTTTAAGAAATGATAAGTAAGCAAAATATTATCTAAAAGTTTGCGTTCATTTTTAAGCATAAACATTAAAGAATATCTATAAGAGAAACAATTTTTATTATGAGTATGAGTGATAGAAGTGTTATCAAAATTTAGGGAATTTTTCGTCAAATATTGAGTGAAAATAATATTTTAACTTATATATTTCTAACTTGAAATAATGATATTAAATAAATTTTAATTTTCTCATTAATATATCAAAGAATAATTGATACGTCAACAAGAATTATTTTGACCGCGCTGATTTGAAAAAGATATTTTTATCTCACGAGACTACTGCGGATTACGCTATTGGAGTCTGCGGAGTATTAAGTCTGGACCAAGATATAATATATAGAATAATTCTTGTTGACGTATCAATTATTCTTTGATATATTAATGAGAAAATTAAAATTTATTTAATATCATTATTTCAAGTTAGAAATATATAGTCCGCCTCCGTGGTGTAATGGTTAGAATAACTGACTGGCAACCCGGAGGTCTCGGGTTCGATTCCCGGCTATACCCAGACATTTTTTCTGTAAGTATAGGGTCTGTCAATAAAAATTAAGTGGGAGATAAATTTAACCGAATTTATCGCGCGGAGAATATTACCACTGCTCGAAGCCCCTAAAACCTTAGTAAATTGGATATTGAATTGTATCTAAGTTTCTGAGATTGGCTCGTGATCCCGGCTTCTTTTCCTTCTACTCTGTTCTTTTCACGATGGAGGGGCCAGCCCATACAGGCCTTTAGGGGATACATCTTCTGGTGTATCTCCTTCTCACATCAATATCATAAAAAAAAAAAAAAATATAAGTTCAAATATTATTTTCACTCAATATTTGACAAAAATTCCCTACATTAGATTCGCGATTGAATCAAATGTAGAAAACCTTCAGTTAATTAATGGCAGGCATCTAACATACATGCTAATAGATCTAGACTGGGAGATCGAATATATAACATCTGAGATTTCAAATTCACTTGGTGATCCATCCGAATGTCTAGCGGGCCATACGCGAAATGACGTTGGATTGTAGCTAAGTGGATCACATCTTTTTCTCTCTTGGTCCAGACTTAATACTCCGCAGACTCCAATAGTAGTCTCGCGAGATAAAAATATCTTTTTTCAAATCAGCGCGGTCAAAATAATTCTTATTGACGTATCAATTATTCTTTGATATATTAATGAGAAAATTAAAATTTTTAATTAAAATTTGTTATCAAAATGTTTTTATTAAGATTAATAAGCTTGTAATATACCTATTCCTTTTAATACTCAAATCATTCACACGCTTAAAAGGATTAAAGAAGTAAGCCAGTATTTGTATACTCCAATTGATAAAATAAATTAGATCCAGGCACATTTAGAAAAATTTTAATTTTTTCTCTTAGTTCAAAAAAGCGTGCTAAGATTTTTCTCGTGAAAACTCTAGGACTTCCGTATAGAAAATCAAAAGAGAATATTCGTTTCCTAAGTCTTCACAAAATGTATTGAAAATACTATGATTATAAATATATAATATAAATAGAGTTAGTAAAAGATTTCTCTGCTAGAATATGAATGTTATTTGTTCCTTTGTATTGATGGAGCACCTACAATGCTCGGAAATAAATCTGGGTTTTTTGGCATTACACAAAAAATAAATTGTGCTCTAAACCAGTTTATTAACTGAAATAATAAGAAATTTCTTTAAATTTATAAGTAATGTTTTGGAAGCCAAAGCAGCTCTCAAATAAAATCGACCTTTTTATCAGAATTTTAAATTAAAAATAATATTAAAATAAAGCTTTTAACTGAAGGAAGAAGTTACCAAGCATCGCTCGGTGCCTCCAGGTACTTAAAGATAAAAATTAAAAAAATAATAAATTCATCTCTGAAACGCAATTGGGGGTAGAATGTCTCACTCTGGTATAGAAAGAAAAGGGTGCGAATATAAACTTGGGCATTTCTATAATATTATTGGATAAAAAATGTTTCACCAAGTACCAACACCAAATTCCTTAAAAACTATTTCTAAAATAATCCCGAAAACATGTCGAGACAAGTTCATATCTATTGGAGACATTGAAACAAGCTCAGGCACGAAATAAAGAATTGTCTATTAATCAAGTTTAGTAAGTTTTATCAATAGCGTCTACTTCTCCTTAACACAAGTTAACTATTTTAATACTAATAATAAAATTTCATGCAAAGTCTAATAATATAGAGTTGAAATATGTTAGAAAATAAAAACACATGAAAAAGAATTATACTCTGAATCTATCGTTACGGTTAAATACGTATGAATATAATTTTTAGTAAAAAGTATTAGGTTGTTTCAAAAGTTTTGTCCGTTTTTATGAGTCTACTTTAAACTGTAATATCTCAGTGAATTCTTATTCCAAAAACTAGATATGAACGATTAAAATATTTATTTTCCGACATGACTAATTTACACCCCTTCCCTTATTTTGACCCTTTTAAATCATGAAGAAGGAGGTACGATCCTTCGAATTGTCGTATTTTTTAAGAGAATAAAATTGATCTTCTATTAAATTATTTTAATAGAAAAATACCTATATTTAATCAAATTGGCAAATTCTAATATATAATAACATTTGTAATGATCTATTAGTGCAATTTAAAATAAAAAAACCAATTAATTTTATTAAAAATAAATTGAATGAAATGTAATTATAAATTTTTATTCCATCAACCACCTGTGAATAATCATTTCAATTAACGAAAAACCCATCAAAAACAACTTAGCCGAAGATGAGACTTGATAGATCGAATTGTCAACACAAAAACCCGCCTAACCCGTGAATTTCATCCAAATAGTTAGAGCCCTTTTTCAACAAACCGATTCTAAATATATATACAATAATTGCTCGTTTAATATAATAAGATAAGATACATTTACTTTGCCTTTTTTTTGCTTTTCATGTAGGGGTAATAGCGGCCTAAGGAAAAATATTTTGGGGTAATAGCTAAAAAAGTTCCCCGACCTCTGCAATAGACCATTACATCCAGGAAAAGTCACCGTTTGGTGCGGTTTATGGGCAGGTGGAATCATTGGTTCATATGTCTTCAAAAATGATGATGGTCAGAACGTTACAGTCAACGGTGAGCGGTACAGAGACATGATTACTAACTTTTTCGTGTCTGA
Source organism: Forficula auricularia (assembly GCA_024734495.1). Lineage (NCBI taxonomy): Eukaryota > Metazoa > Arthropoda > Insecta > Dermaptera > Forficulidae > Forficula > Forficula auricularia. The sequence goes on from JALMQS010000025.1 coordinate 1,129,392, forward strand.
ATTGGAAGGCATTAATGTTGCAGACATGTGGTTTCAGCAGGACGGCACCACATGCCACTCAGCGCGATTTAATTAATTTATTGAAAGAAACATTTGACGAACGATTAATTTTAGGAAATTGACCTGTTAACTGGCCACCTCATCGTTCGTGCGATTTGACGCTATTAGATTATTTTCTCTGGGGATATATAAAGTCGCATGTCTACGCCGATAAACCAGAAACAATTGAGCACTTGGAAGCCAACATTCGACGCTTTATTGCCGAAATACAGCCTGAATTACTGCGAAGAGTGTGTGAAAATTTGACCTCCAGATTACTCCATGTTACGCGATAGCCGCGGCAGCCACATGACCGAAATCATATTCAAATATTAATGTCATAAAATTATCTGCCAAATAAATCCAATTTCATAGATATTACAAACATTTTTCTGTGTTTTATTTGAATTTAAAGTTCTCCGCTTCTAAAAAAAACACCGTTTATATAAAATTAAGGTTTTGTCTGTTCACTACTCCAAATTCATCCAAATTTTGAATGTACACGTTTCAAGCGAAGCTATTAAAGAAACCCCTCAACAAAATTCCTGTCTCTCTGTCTGTTTTCTTTTTGCTTTTTGGTCACAATTGGCATAAAAACTGCTGGCTATTTTTATGAAATTGGATCAGATGTCTTCTAACATAAAATGAAAATTTTACTAGCAAGCAGATAAAGATATTTCACTGAAATTATATCTATTATATCTATTCATCTCTATACTAATTAAAATAATAGTATAATTTTAATGAAAATGTAATTTTATTTTTCAATCAATATCGAATAACTGATCATAAGGGGGGAACCTTTGCTACTTTTCTGCTTTTTTGAAGGGTGCAAAAAGTAATTTTTTTTAAAGATATTTCACGGAAATTATATCTATTCATCTCTATATTCAATGCTAATTAAAATAATAGTATGATTTTAATGAAAATATAATTTTATTTTTCTACCAATATCGAATAACTAATCTTAAGGGGGGAACCTTTTGCTACTTTTCTGATTTCTTGAATGATGCAAAAGTAAGTTATTTTTACTTTTTATCCAATGCGAAGCATGGGAGAAAGTATTGGAATCGCTCTCGCGGCAAGCGCGACTTCAAAGGGTCCTCAGGTAAAGACTACGGAACCCATGGACTCAATTAAAGTCACAAATTGTAGTATTCAATTAGGTTGAATTTTAGCACGTGACGGTTTTGCCAAAAATTACAAGGGGTCTCGTCGAGAGGCCAAAAAGTGCGATTTTTTCATTTAGTGCGTGCGGATGGATGTATGGATGGATGTATGGATGGATGTATGGATGGATGTATGTATGTTATCGCTTTTTTGGCCCACGATTTTTTCCACACCGTTGCACCGATTGAAATTAAATTGAAAACCTACCATTAGTTTAACAAAATGAAGCGCTGATTAGTTTTTGGTACATATCGGCCCACAAACATTAGTACTTTATTTCAGTACTTTTTTAGTTTTTTCTAAATATCTTGAAAATGACTTAACCAATTTTGATGAAATTTAATATCCTAATTAAGTACCTTGGGGACCACAAAAAATGTTAAATAAAGTTTTTAGTAAAATTATATTTTAAAGTACTTTACTCTAGAGGTACTTTTTTTAATTTTTTAAATTCTTTAAAATTTATTCATTTGAAAGTTTTAATATAGCTCATTTAGCCTTGCTTAAGTAAGAATGGATAGGCTTCTCTCTGTGAAATGCTAAAAATTTGGGAGTAATTTTTAGGAGTAACCATAGCAACTGCGTTGTTTTCTTATCCGTTACCTTTGCTGAAGACAGAGAAATCGATTTTAAACCAAAAATAGCGATTGATTCTCATCTAGTACTTGAGGAATAATCATTCTATATTGGATTTTTGACGTTTCGGTTTTTATTAGTAACCATTGCTGAAGACATATAGAAATCGACTTTAAACCAAAAATAGCGATTGATTCTCATCTAGTACTTGAGGAATAATCATTCTATATTGGATTTTTGACATTTCGGTTTTTATTGGTAACCATTGCTGAAGACATGGAGGAATCGACTTAAAATCAAAAATAGCCATCGATTCTCATCTAATACTTGAGGAATAACCATTCTATATTGGATTTTTGGCGTTTCGGTTTTTATTGGTAACCATTGCTGAAGACATAGAGAAATCGACTTTAAACCAAAAATAGCGATTGATTCTCATCTAATACTTGAGGAATAACCATTCTATATTGGATTTTTGACATTTCGGTTTTTATTGGTAACCATTGCTGAAGACATGGAGGAATCGACTTAAAATAAAAAATAGACATCGATTCTCATCTAATACTTGAGGAATAACAATTCTACATTAGGTTTTTGACGTTTCGATTATTATTGGTAACCATTGCTGAAGACATGGAGGAATCGACATAAAATCAAAAATAACGATCGATTCTTATCTAATACTAGAGGAATAACCTTATTGCATTCCATTTTTGATGTTTTGACCATTAATGGCAACCTCTATTGAAAACGTGGAAGAATCGACTTAAAATCAAAAAGACTAAATTCTTTTTTGGTAAACAACTCAAGTTTGAGTTGTTTACCATAAAAGAATTTAGTCTTTTTGATTTTAAGTCGATTCTTCCACGTTTTCAATAGAAGTTGCCATTAATGGTCAAAACATCAAAAATGGAATGCAATAAGGTTATTCCTCTAGTATTAGATGAGAATCCAAGTGGTAGATTTAAACCTTTTCAAATCGCCCGGTGGAAAACCACTGTCCAATTTTTTAAGAGCTCACTGATATTGAATATATTCAAAAATATATCCAAGTTCGGAGTTTTAATTGGTTTACCGGCTCTCTTATCTTTACTTTTCTTGTCACCCTTTTCATTTCCACCTCAAACTCTCCTTACTAATGACATCAATTAAAATCAATTTCTGCAACATTCGCGGTCTATCTCGCAATTCGAATTTACACGACGTACTTCAACATCTCGAACATGAAAAACCTGCTCTTTTAGGCCTATCCGAAACTATAATTGACGCGAATAAATCTAACGGTCGTGACTACCAATTCGAAAACTATACACTTCATTCAAAATTTCGAAAAAAAGGAGGTGTCTGCTGTTATATTAGAAAGGACATCCCTAGTAGGCGTTTAACTAATCTAGAATCCAATGAATTCGATGCCATATGGATCAAAATCACGTTAGGCCACTCAACTAAATTCTTCTGCATAATATATTTGCCCCCAAAGACCCCAGATACAAACAATTTTTTGACTACCTCCTTGAGTGCCATTGCAATATCCTGAAAGAATTTCCATCTTCTGAAATATCTTTCCTAGGTGACTTTAACGTCCACAACAAAAATTGGCTAAAATTTTCTAGCCATAATTCCCCCGCAGGCTCCGACGCTGAAATCTTCTCAACGGCATGTGGCCTCACACAAATTATTAACGGCCCCACAAGAATCCCAGACAAAGCCAATGAAAAATCCAATCTTCTCGATCTTTTCATCACTTCCCACCCTTCGTCCTATGAAGCAAAAATTTCGGCCCCTTTAGGTAAATCTGACCACAATCTGATAAAAATTAAAACCTCCGCCAATTTACCAAAACCCCCGTCACCCCACTCCAACCCCAGAAAAATATGGCTAGTCGATAACGATAACATTAATTGGAATGACATGCGTAACTTTTTTGCCGCTTACCAGTGGAATGAACTCTGCATCAGAGATAAAAACGCTTCAGAATTCGCAGACGCCCTTAACGAGGCAATTCAAATAGGCTTAGAAACCTATATCCCCTCAAAATTGATTAAAGGGAACAAGGATTCTAAGCCTTGGTTTTGGTAGACAATGCGCAGATTCCGTCCGTGAAAAAAACAAATATTTTCAGAAATGGCAACTTTCACAGCTAGAATGCGACCGAGTTGCATTTACCAAGTCGCGAAGCTCATGCAAAAAAATCATCTCTGAGGCAAAGAAATCATTCGACCAGAGGATAGCTGACCGTCTCGCATCTTGCCCCAATGGAAAACGGGCCTTTTTCTCGTTACACAAGGCAATAAATAGAAATTTCGCGTCCCCCTCACTTCCGCCCCTCTTTCACCCAAATGGTTCAGTAGCCACGACCCCCGCTGAAAAAGCCGAATCACTAGCATCCTATTTCGCAACTAACTCCACTTTAGATGACAAAGGGCTTAACCCGCCCACTTATACCCCCCAAACCAACCTCATGAACAAAATAATTTTCAGGCCCCAAATAATCATAAAAGCCATTAATAAATTAAATTCCAAATCCGCCGCAGGCCGGATAACATCCCACCAATTCTCATTAAAAAATGCGCCCCTGAACTTGCCCCTATCTTATCCAAGCTATTCCAACTCTCTTACGAGTCGGGCATATTCCCCAAAAGCTGGAAAATAGCCAGAGTCACACCTATTCCTAAAAAAGGAGACACATCTCAAATCTCTAATTACAGGCCTATCTCGATCACCTCTGTTCTTTCCAAATTAATGGAATTAGTCATAAACCAACACGTCCTTCATCACTTAGAAAACAATAAATTAATTCACGATAGGCAATATGGATTCAGACAAAATCGTTCCACAGGCGACATCTTAACCTATGTCACCCACACCTTCAACAATACTCTAGAGGCCGGAAAAGAAACCCTCGCTGTAGCCCTTGATATCTCCAAAGCTTTTGACCAGGTTTGGCACAAAAATCTTCTTGCCAAACTGCCAGCCTTTGGATTCACACCAACACTTCGCAAATGGATAGAAAGCTTTCTGACAAACCGAAGTATAAAAGTTGTGGTGGATGGAACATCATCTGAATCGTTCTCCACAAACTCTGGTGTTCCCCAAGGCTCTGTAATCTCCTCCACACTCTTCCTTATTTATATAAACGACCTTATTGATCAAACGGCAAACCCCACTCATTGTTACGCCGACGATAGCACTCTACACGGCAAACCCTCTCTCCCGAATAATCGAATCAATATTGCCTCCTCAATTACTCTCGACCTAGACAAACTGAATAAATGGGGCTCTCAAAATTTAGTTAACTTTAATTCAAATAAGACTCAATGTTGTCTAATTTCTAGGCGCGAAAATAGAGATTTCCCTGATATTCACTTCGATTCGAATACCCTGAAAATGTGTGACAGCCTATCCATGTTGGGCGTCTCTGTCGCATCTGACCTGTCTTGGAATGAACACATCTCCTCTGTGGCGAAATCTGCAGCAAGGAAGATTGGCTTCTTATTCAGGTCCAAGCGATTTTACAAACCCCCACAACTTCTCACCATCTACAAGGCCCAAATCCGCCCCTATCTCGAATACTGCTCTCATCTGTGGAGAGGAGCCTCAAAATATTCTCTTGCTACCCTTGATGCAATTCAGAAACGAGCCGTCAGGCTAATTGACGATTCTACCCTCACCGACTCCCTCGACTCGTTGGCTCATCGAAGAGATGTCTCTGCCCTTTCCCTTTTCTATAGATACTATCACGGCAGATGCTCTGATGAGATAAAATCAATAATTCCCCCAAAGCATACTTTGCACGCCGCACACGTTTTGCCGACTCCCAACACTCTTTTGCGAGTCAAATTGGAAAAGTGCCGGACCACTTCATTCGCGAATACATATATCCCCATGACTTCAAGGAACTGGAACTCTCTCCCAGCCTCTATCTTTCCCAGCACCTATGATCTTCAAACCTTCAAAACCAGGGTGCATAGACACCTACGTCTACACCCTCTCACTTAATCAACTTTCCCTTCTCTTCGGTAATGCAAGGGTCTTTCGAGATCCATAGGGGCTACACCTTTACTGGTGCACCCCTTCTTGCATTCGATTGCATTAAAAAAAAAAAAAAAAAAAGAATCGATCGTTATTTTTGATTTTAAGTCGATTCCTCCATGTCTTCAGCAATGGTTACCAATAATAATCGAAACGTCAAAAACCTAATGTAGAATTGTTATTCCTCAAGTATTAGATGAGAATCGATGGCTATTTTTGATTTTAAGTCGATTCCTCTATGTCTTCAGCAATGGTTACAATAATAACCGAAATGTCAAAAATCCAATGTGGAATGGTTATTCCTCGACTCTTAAATGAGAATTATTTTTGAATTAATGTCAACATGAACTACAAATTGCAAGTGATATCTGATTAATAATAAAGGAACAAACATATTAATATTTCAAATGAATTTGGATAAAGTTTAGCAACGATCCGTTGCAGTTTATTTTAAAGATATTTCACTGAAATTATACCTATTTATCTCTATATTAAATACTAATTAAAATATTTAGTATAATTTTAATGAAAATAAAATTTTATTTTTCTACCAATATCGATTAACTGAACTTAAGGGGGAACCTTTGCTACTTTTCTGATTTCTTGAATGATGCAAAAAGTAATTTTTTTAAGATATTTCACTAAAATTACATACATTCATCTCTATATTCAATACTAATTAAAAGAATAGTATAATTTTAATGAAAATATAATTTTATTTTTCTACCAATATCGATTAACTGATCTGGGGGAACCTTTGCTATTTTTTCTGATTTCTCGAATGGATCAAAAAGTAATTTTTTTAAAGATATTTCACTGAAATTATATCTATTCATCTCTATATTCAATACTAATTAAAAGGATAGTATAATTTTAATGAAAAGATAATTTTATTTTTCTATCAATATCGAATAGCTGATCATAAGGGGGAGGAACATTTGCTACTCTTCTGCTTTTTCGAAGGGTGGGAAAAATATTTTTTTAAAGATATTTCAATGAAATTATATACATTCCTGTCTGTCTGTTTTCTTTTTCCTTTGTTCACATTGGCATAAAAACGGCTGGGGGTATTTTTATGAAATTGGATCAGACGTCTTCTAACTTAAGATGAAACTTTTACTAGCAAGTAGACGTCTGTTGAAAAAAGGAGTCTGACTCTTCCGACAAACAATTTTTATGATAGAGAATGGACATATAAACTGCGCAGAATGCATAAATCACTAAGGGAAAGAACGTAGAACGTCGCTCCCACCTTTCTCCAATTTCAAATAACGAAAGACAAAATAAAAAAGCAATTATGTTCCAGACTAAGATTTGGTTAATTACAAAATGGAAAATGATTAGTTATGGCCTTGGCAAAACTCATTTTGGCCAATCCGATTTAAGAAAATACTCATCTAGAAAGAATGCGCATTTAATGAAATCTTTTCATTTTAAAATGCGTGAAGTTCTAAAGTCATATTTTCGAAGAACACATTAAATTAATAAATGAAATAAATCTCACTCCAAAGGCTATCAAGTCAATTTTATTTTATTATCGTATCTACCATTCTTTCACGCCTGAACTAAATCTAGAATATTATGTTTGGGTCGAAATTGTTTTTTTTAATTATTTAACAAACGCTATTTCAGACCACCTATAACGCATCCAGAAGTTAATTGGGATTTTGATTTCTTATATTTTCCACTTGTTCTAAATTACGTATAAATTTGAAAATATTTTTTGTGTCAAGAGTATCAAAAGTTTTCGAAAAATGAGCTTTTTGAAGGATTCAAATCACATCATACAGAAAAAAGCAGAAAATAAAAAGTAAAAGAGCTTATTTCCCATCTCTCAATCTAAGGAGACTGATGAAGAGGGCAAAGCACTCGAAACTATAGTCTCGTTATAAATAAATAAAATTTATAATTCCAGCAGAAGACACACTCTTTTATTGTCTCCTTTAATCTAAGGAGAGTTGATCATTATGCCTGTATGTATGTAAAACGATGTATAAAAAAGTCTAAAACACGAATATTCTAATTAAAAAAAAAAATTCGAGAAAATAATAGAATAACAAAAACATTTTATAAAAAAAATGATGAAAAAAATATTCGTCAAAAAAAATTAAATTAAAATGAGAATACCCGAAGCTTATCCATTCAAAAGCATTCAATTAATTTATTTAATCTTTGAAAATTAGAGTAAAAACTGAAAACTTTCACATAAATCTGTTATAAGTTTTTATCAGAGAATAGTTTGAGCTAGAAAGTTTAAACTAGAGTTGATACGGTGGTGTCACATTTCATCTCATTTGTTACAACCGTTTAATGGTTCCAAAATTAAAATTAAAATTAAAATATTTTGACACTAGAACAAGTTTTCTAAGAATTTCTTTCGATTATTTAGAATATTTCATTATTCGTGTCCATGATTAATAAATAATTAAAGGAATCGTAGGGAGTTGGACATGACTTTAAATTAAATTAAATTCAAGATTTCATTAAATACGCCAAACATTTCGTTACTGTTTTGCAACTTCTTCAGTGGCTCATTTATTAAACTTACGAGCTTTTCGTCAATGCCTTCGGCACGCCCTCAAGCTTCGGCCCTCCGGGCTCGTGCCTTGGCGGGCGGCGTCTCGCTCCAAAAATGTTATTCCTCTTAAAAAAACCACACTCCAAATGTATACATGTAAACTCCCGAAAATACATAGTCTCTTAAAAGTTTCGCCTCATTTTCGTCCTGACACAGCTACAGAAATGAGGCTCTAGATATGAATCTGGAAGTATTTTTTTTCTGTAATCTACAGCATTGTGATATTTTTTGTGTGGAAATAGATTTATTTAAATAAGTGGGATCGTGTGAGGAGGAGAATTATATTATATCATTTTTTTAAAATTTGGGATCGATAATCGATATAAGACTCCAAATATTTAAAAGAGATCAGGTGTTGTTTGTATGACAGGCTGCTCCAGTATTATTGCCATGAGAAACTCGGGCATGCGTGTCTTAAGTCGTTCAATTTTGTAAAAATCAAAAAATAAGAATAACAAAATTTAGATTTTTAAAAAATTATAAAAAAGTGGCAAATTATTAAGAAATAAACAAATAATATATAAAATATATATCAAATAAGATTTGATTAATTTCTTTTTCTGTGCTCAAAGAAAAACGAATTGAATATTTAATTTTTGAGTGGCGAGGGGGGAGAGGAATAATTATCAATATATTTAATGTTTCTTAATTTAAAATCAATTGGAGTCTTTCATTTCGAAATTCGAGTTCAAATTACAATCATATTTCAAATTTGCCGCAAATATACCGACGTGATGCCTGCTCTCCCTGTCTGCAGCATTCTCTGAGCGTTGCTGCAAATTAATCTAGGCTATTATATATAGTATTTGTCTGGATTTTTACTAAAAGAAAAAACCATTTCAAACAGTATTTTTACAATTCATTCAATTTATCAAATAATATAAAATATAAACTTTTTTAAAACAAAGTAATTGTTTCCTGTCAAAAAATTAGAAGAATCAAATTGAACAAAGACATTTTTTATTATTTACATATTTTATTATTATTTATTATGCAAAATGGCAACGAAACGTTTGGCGTGTTTAATGAAGACTTGTATTTAATTTAATTCGAAGTCATGTCCAACTCCCTACGATTCCTTTAATTATTTAGAATGTTTAATTTTTAAAGTGAGACGACCTTTGCAACTTCACATTATATATCATGTAATGAAATGATATTACCTATATATTGTCATGTATTGAATTCGCCTGATGGGGTCATTAAACTTTGAGAGCTTCTATCTACACAGTAAAAAAAGTTAATTTTACTTTGTGACATATAGTTGGAAGAAATGGATGCCCTTAATTGTTTGAAACCGGATTTATAACATAAAACTAAATAATGTGGTCTCCAGAGGCCAAAAAGTGATCATAAATCGATTGGTCCCCGTCTACGTATGTACGTACCTGATGTAGGTAATTCCTCTGCGTTTCGCAACCACAAGTCTCAGAGCTACAAAATTCGAAACCTCACAAGTAACCAATTTACTTTATAAATGAATAAAGTAATAAATTTAGGAGGGATAGATTCAAAAAAATCAATTTATATTCTTATTTAATTTTAATATATAAGGGTATGTTTATTAAGAAAAACAATCAAAGAACACAAAATTAAAATATACAAAATTTTAATTTTAACACATAATTAAGATTAATACAATTCATTTTAATTTATCAGAAAATTATTATTATATTGCATACGTTTTTAACTAAATATGATCCCAATTTTCTTCGACGAATTCAACTAAAATCTTATCGTAGATATTCTTCATCCAGTTAACATTTTGTAGAGTGCAACATGTAGAGCCTGGGGTCAATTTTTTAAGATCATGCGCGTCGCAGATCATGTCTTCTGAGGGGCGATTAATTTCAATTTCTCCAAAATTCAGACTAGCGAACAATCTACCGGTGCATTTGGTTTTCTTATGGATATAGTTGAGTGTCTTCTCATCTGAACAGATAATATCTGGATACCTTGTTTTATCGAGAAGATTTTGAAGCCATAGAACAGCGTAACTCTCTTTTACTTTGCCATTTTCCCACGGAATACCATGCATGGTATTTTCTTGCTCAACGTATTTTATTCTGTCCATTTGTTTAAGAGAGAGAAAGTAATGTTGAGGTGCTATCACGAAGTGGAAGTGTTGGTCAAAATTGTGTTTCCAAAGAATTGATATTTCTCTTAGAAATTGATGATGTCCTTTTTCATAAAATATGCATGCAACGAAAAACATTTCCTAGTTAATCAAATTAATCAGTATTTTATTGATTGAAAGTGTTGGTAATCGTTCATTGACAGGTTTTGCAGTTTTCTTATCTAAATTTACATAAATCCTTTTAAGTATTATTTAAAATGGTTTGACTTAGCATTTAGTTTTTTATGAAATAATTTTTGAACTTAACGTAGTAATCTGATGGGTGGCCATTCATAAAATAAGTTTGAAAACAGGGGGTGGGAGGGGTATTGCTTGATAAATATTAAATAAATGATGATAAGGGGGATGCTCTGCTACTATTCTTCTTTTTTTTGAATGGTGGAAAAAGTAATTGTTTTGTTTAAGTTATTAAAATGAAATTATATCTATTAATCTCTATATGAAATACTAATTAAAATAAAAGTATAATTTTAATGTAAATGAAATTTTATATTTCTATCAAAATCGACAACAGATGATAAGGGGGAAAGGGTGGAAAATGTAATTTTTACTTTATCCAATGCGAAGCATGGGGAAAGTATTGTAATCGGTCTCGCCGCAAGCGCGACTTCAAAGGGTCCTCAGGTAAAAACTACGGAACTCATGGACTCAATTAACGTCACAAATTGTAGTATTCAATTAGGTTGAATTTTACCACGTGACGGCTTTGCCAAAAATTACATGGGGTCACGTCGAGAGGCCAAAAAGTGCCATTTTTTTGGAAGTGCGAGCGGATGGTTGAATGGATGGATGTATGGATGGATGTATGGATGGATGGATGTATGGATGGATGGATGGATGGATGGATGGATGGATGGATGGATGGATGGATGGATGGATGGATGGATGGATGGATGGATGGATGGATGGATGGATGGATGGATGGATGGATGGATGGATGGATGGATGGATGGATGGATGGATGGATGGATGGATGGATGGATGGATGGATGGATAGATGTTATTGTTTTTTTCGACCACGATTTTTTCCATACCTTTGCACCTATTGAAATGAAATTGAAAACCTACCAATATTTTAACAAAATGAAGCGCCGATTAGTTTTTGGTACATATCGGCCCACAAACATGAGTACTTTATTTACGTACTTTTGTAGTTTTTTCTAAATATCTTAAATATGACTTAACCAATTGTGATGAAATTTAATATCCTAATTAAGTATCTTAGGGACAACAAAAAAGGTTAAATAAAGTTTTTCGTAAAAGTATATTTTAAAGTACTTTACTCTAGAGTAAGATAGTACTTTTTTAAATTCATTATTTTACCAAAAATTCTTTAAAATTTATTCATTTGATCGGTTAAATATAGCTCATGTAAACTTGCTTAAGTAAGGATGGATAGGCTCCTCGCGGTGAAATGATAAAAATTTGGGAGGAAATTTTATAAGTAACCATAGCAACTGCGTTGTTTTTTGTATCTGTTACCGTTGCTGAAGACATAGAGGAATAGAGTTAAAATCAAAAATAGCGATTGATTCTCATCTAGTACTTGAGGAATAGCCATTCTATATTGGATTTTTGACGTTTCGGTTTTCATTGGTGACCATTGCTGAAGACATAGAGGAATCGAGTTAAAATCAAAAATAGCGATTGATTCTCATCTAGTACTTGAGGAATAACCATTCTATATTGGATTTTTGACGTTTCGGTTTTTATTGGTAACCATTGGTGATGACATAGAGGAATCGATTTAAAATCAAAAATAGCGATTGATTCTCATCTAGTACTCAAGGAATAACCATTCTTTATTGAATTTTTGACGTTTCGGTTTTTATTGCTAACCATTGCTGAAGAAATGGAGGAATCTACTTAAAATCAAAAATAGCGATTGATTCGGATCTAATACTTGAGGAATAACAATTCTACATTAGGTTTTTGACGTTTCGATTATTATTGGTAACCATTGCTGAAGACATGGAGGAATCGACTTAAAATCAAAAAGACTAAATTCTTTTTTGGTAAACAACTCAAGCTTGATTGTTATTCCCTAAGTATTAGATCCGAATCAATCGCTAATTTTGATTTTAAGTAGATTCCCTCCATGTCTTCAGCAATGGTTAGCAATAATAACCGAAACGTCATAATTCCAATGTAGAATGGTTATTCCTCGACTATTAAATGAGAATCGATCACTATTTTTGATTTAAAGTCAACATGAACTGCAAATTCTAAGTGATATCTGATTAATAATAAAGGAATAAACATATTGATAATTCAAGTGAATTTGGATAAAGTTTAGCATCGATTCGTTGCAGTTTATTTTGTTTAAGTTATTAAAATGAAATTATATCTATTAATCTCTATATGAAATACTAATTAAAATAATAAGTATAACTTTAATGTAAATGAAATTTTATATTTTTATCAAAATCGACTAACAGATGATAAGGGGGAAAGGGTGGAAAATTTAATTTTTTTCCAACATATTTCATTTTTTTTTTTGTACAAAATGTTTTATTTCCATATTAAAAAAATTACATTATTATTTTTTATTTTACAATTATTTCAGCACCAAGCAATAAATACTACATTCCCATGTTAAATGTGCTTTTTTATTATATTTTAATACGCTTTTTTCAATTATAGTGGAAAAATATAGAAAAAATCCTGAAAATAACTGATGATTTCTTGAATGGTGGAGATAGTAATTTTTTTAAGTTATTTCAATGAAATTATATCTATTCATCTTTAAATGAAGTACACATTCAAATAATAGTATAATTTTAAAGTAAATTACAAATTTTATTTTTCTATTAAAATCTAATAATTGATGGTAATGGGGGACCCTTACCTTCTTTTTTGATTATTTGAAGGGTGTAAAAAGTAATTTTTTTAAGTTATTTCAATGATATTATATCTATTCATCTCTATATGAAATACACATTCAAATAATAATATAATTGTAATGTAATTCAAATTTTATTTTTCTATTAAAATGTAATAAATAATTGATGGTAATGGGGGACACTTACCTTCTTTTCTTGATTATTTGAAGGGTGTAAGAAAGTAATTTTTTTAAAGTTATTTCGATGAAATTAAATCTATTCATCTCTCTATGAAACACACATTCAAATAATAGTATAATTTTAACCTAATTCAAATTTTATTTTTCTATCAAAATCTAATAATTTATGGTAAAGGGGGACCCTTTCCTTCTTTTTCTTATTTTTTGAAGGGCGGAAAAAGTAATTTTTTTTTAAGTTATTTCAATGAAATTTTATCTATTCATCTCTGTATGAAATATACATTTAAATAATAGTATAATTTTATTGTAAATAAAATTTTATTTTTCTATAAAAATCTAATAATTTATAGTAAGGGTCCCTTCGCTACTTTTTCTACTTTTTTGAAGGGCAGAAAAAGTAATTTTTTTTAAAGTTATTTCAATGAAATTAAATCTATTCATCTCTCTATGAAATAAACATTCAAATAATAGTATAATTTTAATGTATATCAAATTTTATTTTCTATTAAAATCTAATAATTGATGGTAAGGGGGACCATTACCTTCTTTTTTTATTTTTTTGATGGGTGGAAAAAGTAATTTTTTTTTAAAGTTAGTTCAATCAAATTATATTTATTCACCTCTTTTTGAAATACACATTCAAAAAATAGTATAATTTTAATGTAAATCAAATTTTTTTTCTATCAAAATCTAATAATTGATGGTAAGGGGGAACAATTCGCTATTTTTTTACTTTTTTGAAGGGCGGAAAAAGTAGTTAATTTAAAGTTATTTCAATGAAATTAAATCTATTCATCTCTATGACATTCTAATTAAAATAATAGTATAACTTTAATTTAAATGAAATTTTATTTTTCTATCAAAATCTACTAACTTGCTACTTTTCTATTTTTATGAAGGGTGGAAAAAGTAATTTTTTGCAAGTTATTTCAATGAAATTTTATCTATTCATATCTATATTAAATTCTAATTAAAATAACAGTATAATTTTATGGTAAATTTTATTTTTCTATTAAAATCCAATAATTGATGATAAGGGGAGACCCTTTGCTACTTTTCTCCTTTTTTGAACGGTGGAAAAAGTAATTTTTTTTTCAAGATATTTCAATGAAATTAAATCTATTCATCCCTATATGAAATTCTAATTAAAATAATATTTTTAATTTTAATATAAATGAAATTTTATTTTTTCCTTTAAAATCGAAATACTGATCATAAGTGGGGATCCAGATAATGTGACGCACACGCCGAGTGACGACTGGGGAAGGAGGAGGGGTCCAAAAGGTGAATTTTTGCCTGACGTATTTTATGAAGCGCCCCTCAGTGAGATTTTTATATTTTATTTATTCTTTACTTAAGTTTTTATTAATTAAATAAAAAAAAAATGGAAATTTATAAAATAATTTCATTAGTCTGTTTATTGGCGAAAATCAGTATAGATTAGACATCTATTCATAATATATAATATCTTAATTCAATGCAAATTCACCTTCTAAAAACTATTGGCAATCTCATAGGGTGACCATCAACGATTTATAAACAAATAAACATCTTTTTGTTAAAGATAAAGCTTTTACTGATTTTCACCAATATATCTTAATCTTAAAAAATAATAGAAACAAATATAATATTTCAAATTACCCAAGATATTTCAGGAGTATAAGTTCATAGAATGTTGTTTTCTGTGCCAAAATTCTTCTATTCCTAATCCACAAAAATGATTAGTTTTTGGGCTTTTTAGCTTGAAGTGAAAATTTCTCAAGAATCGGTTTCCACAAACTTTAAAATCTTAACAATTTTTACGTCAGCTAACAGTTTAAGCTAGAAAGTTAAAACTTAGCCTAGAGGAGTAGTTTATTTACAGAAAACGATTGATAGTACAATTAGATTGTTTTTTGATTCATACATTTTTAAACATAAATAAATAAAAATAAAAATTTTTAATGAAGGGATTACTCCAACCAATTATTCACTGAGCATACCGAGTAAAATATAAAAATTAAGACAATTCTACGGTAACTGTGGCGTCGCGATCTGATGATTATACGATTATACGACTTATAGTAATTCCCAAATTAAGACCAAAATGAAGAATACCATTTTTTGAGATTTCGCTTGGTTTTCAAGATGTCGAGCTTAAGAAGTGCTGTTTTTGTATTTATTTTATTTTATTTTTTCAAATGTTTTTTTATAGAAACCATGGAAACCGTAGTATCAAGGAGTTCCGTGTCGCGCCGCTACTGACGACGGATTCTTTTAGAAAATGAATATTAATTACAAAATAATTAGTAAATGCCAAAAAAAATTCGAATATGTAAAAGTCGTTGCCGGTTCGTTTAAGATATATTCAGTTCGGCTCGGTTCGGCTTGTATAACTTCATTTCGGACTGGTTATTAGGCGATTAGGTTGACTTAATTGAAAAGTTTTTGTTTTGCCGAGAGTAGCAGAGTTGTTGATTCACAAAGAGAAACAAAGAGGTTGTACTCTGCTTGATGCAAATAAACATATACACATATAGAAAGACTGATGATGAAGACCAAGTCTTCGAAACTATAGTCTCAAACAAATAAATAATATATATACAGATATATCATCTTGATATATATGTGTATATGTTTATTTGCATCAAGCAGAGGACAACCTCTTTGTTTCTCTTTGTGATTAGGTTGACGTTGCCAAAATTATATCAATTCATCTCTATATGAAATTCTAATTAAAATAATAGTATAATTTTAATGTAAATGAAATTTCATTTTTCTATCAAAATCCACTAACTGATGATAAGGGGGGACCCTTACCTTCTTGTGTGATTTTTACTTTACCATACAGGGTATGGTCAAGTATTGTAATCGTGCATGAAAAAAGTGTTTTTTTTCCTTCTTTTTTTGGAAATATCTCAAAAACGGCTGATTTTGATTAGAAAAATTGAGCGAAACCATGGCATTTCGCTCTACAAAAAAGCTCTAATAAGGGAACATCGAAAAAATTATATTTTTCGAGATAATAATAGTTTTGTCAAAATGTATGTTAGTCTGTCCGTCCGTCCGGTTGTCTGGTGGTTCGTTAGTCTGTGCGTTATCAAATTTTTGTGGAGGAGCTAGCTCAAAAACTAGTTTGAATATCGAAAACAAATTTCGCAAGTATAGTTTGTTTTGGTCCATTGAGATTAAGAGCTGATTAGATTTTTGGTGCATATCTACCCAAAATTAAGGGGGTGGAAGGTGGTTAAAAATTAAAACTCTACGCCATTTGAGCAAACACAACCCAAATTTTGTATACAATATCAGTGGACCCCCAGAAGTCTAAAAATACAAAAACTAACCGCCCAAAATGAGGGGGGGGGTTAAAATGAAAATCTTGAAACTAACCGCCCAAAATGTGTGTGTGTGTGTGAGGGGGTGGGGGGTATGGTCAAAAAATGAAAATCTAGGCTCTTGTACCAAACTCAACCAAATTTTGTATACATAATCAGTGGGCTCCCAGGAGTCTAAAAATGCAAAAACTAACCCCCCCCCCTACATGAATATAAATAATTTTATTAAATATTAAATATAAGGAGGTGCTAGGTTGTATGGTACCGTCAAGTGGATGGCCTCATCAGAACACATCAGCTTATTTTAGGTTGGAAAAAGTAATTTTTTTTAAAGTTATTTCAATGAAATTATATCTATTCATCTCTGTTTGAAATACACATTCAAATAATAGTATAATTTAATTATAAATAAAATTTTATTTTTCTATAAAAATCTAATAATTGATGGTAAGGGGGGACCCTTTGCTACTTTTCTACTTTTTTGAAGGACGGAAAAAGTAATTTTTTTTCAAGTTATTTCAATGAAATTATTTCGATTCATCTCTATATGCAATTGTAATTAAAATAATAGTATAATTTTAATATAAATGAAATGGCGTTAGCCAACCCAATCGCCTAAAAACCAGCCCGAAATCAAGATATACGACCCCAACCGAACCGAGCCGAACTCAATATATCTTAACCAAACCTTTCAAAGTTTGATCGAGAACCAATTTTTTTTTATCTAAATGAACCGAGATGCTGAATAGAACCGAACCGATGAAAAGTTTTATAAGTGAAAATTGCCAACGCCCTCTGGCGCTCACTTGAGACAATTTGAGACATCACAGTCCATCAACTCAATTTCAGTTCAAATTTGTAGTTTAAAATTTTATTTTTACATTCCGAATTATTCTGTCTAGTTCTAAAAGAATCCCTCGTCAGATCGCGGCCCCACTTTTCCCGTAGAATCCCCAAAAGTTAATAAATTCTAAATTTCATGATATCATGAAAAAAAATAATAAAATAATATATTTTAAATACTCACCGCTATTTGAAACGAGATGAAAAAAGAATAAATAAAATCAAATATATATATAAATAAATAATAACACTGATTGAAAATGTAAATATTTACAATGTAAATAATTATCGGTTAATTCTCAAAATGGCCGTCAGGCTGGCCTAGTGGTTATAGAGCATGCCTTCTAAACAAGCTTGCACGATTTCAAGCCCGACGACTCGCATCATCAATTTCTTAATTTCTATTATTCTAGGAATGGGCTTTTTCACTCGGGCCAAAACGATACTCATCGTTATAGAGATAGATAGAGAATATTGAATTGGACTTCGTTAAGGTAGTTCTTTCACAAATGCAAAAATTCAAGAAGTTTTTGAAACTTGGAATATAAGTCATTAAAAGCATAATACACATGAATACGATTTACCATACCAAACATGAAATAATTGCAATTAAAAATGACATTTTTTACATAGGTTAGATAGGGAAAGGGTGGGGATATGATCATTATTTTATTTTTTTTCATTGATGGACTTTCACCATCTTGATGAAAAACTAATATTTATTAGAATAATATATTCGGAGTAACTTAAAAAAATTGAAATTATTCAATTGGATGTTGATGAAAGCAGTCCACGGTGGTTGTGAAAAAATAAGACTATAGAGGTTTTATTATTTTACATTTATTTGTTAAACCGACGTTTCGGAGATTTATTCTCTCCTTCTTCAGCGTCTATATAATTGAGGGGAAGACGAATTTAATTTAAAAAAAAAAAAAAAAATATGAATAATATGTAAATATATTAATGACGTTTCGAACTATGTTTTTTAAAAGGAAAAAAAAAAGAACTTTGTATATAATCTTGTTAAACTTTGGGACTGATAATGACCATATTTATTAAATGTGTAAATAATTTGTAATATAAATAAAAAAAAAAAAAAAAAACCAACAACTATACCGATATGCGCAACGATATTCTGCGCATCTAATGATTGGTGGGGACATGTTATACATTCATTCATTTATATATATCTCATTAACATATTGATCATCAATTGCTTTTTACTTTATTTCTACTCGAGATGAAAAATTTTTATAATGTTTTTTTTGGCATTGTCAAAGGAGACAGAAAGTAATTATGACTTGAACTACTTTCATTGACTTTTTGTTGTAAGTAGTTTATGATTATTATTTTTGTTTTGTATATATTATTTTGTTTTATATTATGAATGACTTGTGAAAATCCCAATACTAATTAATGTTCGTCTTCCCCTCAATTATATAGACCCTGAAGAAGGAGAGAATTAAATCTCCGAAACGTCGGTTTAACAAATAAATGTAAAATAATAAAACCTCTATAGTCTTATTTTTTACAACCACCGTGGACTGCTTTCATCAACATCCAATTGCATATTTATACCAGTCTGTCTCCTAAAGAAAAACTCTATCAATTGAAATTATTTACCACGTAGTTTTGATAAAAAACAAAAAAAACCAACCTATTTGGGCGATTATTTTTAGTGGATGGAATATAAGCACAATTGCTTGGAAACATTCCGGCTAGTGTCTGATTTCGTAGTGTGAGTGGACAGTCACGTTAAAAAAAATACTTTAAATTTTAGTTCCGTTCATATTTATAGAGTGGCTAAAACTTTTGTGTGTATTGTCGCGAAAGAACCTCCTTAAAGCAAATACTTTTGCCCAAACATCTTTTAGTTCTTTGAATACTATTTTTACTTTATCCAATGCGAATCATGGGTAAAGTATTGTAAATGGTCTCGCGGCAAGCGCGACTTCAAAGGCTCCTCAGGTAAAGACCACAGAACCCATTGTCTCAATTAAAGTCACAATTGTAGTATTCAATTAGGTTGAATTTTAGCACGTGACAGTTTTGCCAAAAATTACATGGGGTCTCGTCGAGAGGCCAAAAAGTGCGATTTTTTCAGGAAGGCTGAGGATGTATGTATGTTATTGTTTTTTTCGTCCACGATTTTTCTAAATATCTTGAAAATGACTTAACCAATTTTGATGAAATTTATTATATGATAATTAAGGACCTTGGGGATCACAAAAAAGATTAATAAAGTTTTTAGTAAAATTATATTTTAAAGTACTTTACTCTAGAGTAAGATAGTACTTTTTTAAATTCTTTATTATTTTATTTTAAACATGGACCGCAAATAGACAGTGGTATATGATTAATAATAAAGGAATAAAAATATTGATATTTCAAATGACTTTGGATAAAGTTTAGCAACAATCCGTTGAAGTTTATTTTTAATACAATTTATAGATTTTAATTGAAAGGGACGTACATGTAAATTAATTCACTTTTTAAACTCATAAAATCAAAGTATTTTCCACGAGAGGGCTGATTAAAATAGAAAATATGGAATATTTTTCATATTCTTTAAATTTGCTAACGTAAAAAAATCTCCAAAAATTTTAAATTTTATATAACTTTAAATGAATTAGTTGTATAGAATTTATTGAAAGTGTTTTTAAAATTTTACATATTTTTAAATATAACGCGGATGAAAATACTCTTGACATTTTGGAATTTGCGGGATGCGCCGCATCCACAGCATCCATGTATCGCACGCCACAGATTTATATTATATATAAATTAAACTAATTAAATAATCTCTAAGAAATTCAAAGATATTTTTATAAAGCGAAATTTTAGAGAATACTTAGCCAGACTACCGTTTTATAAGAACCATTGAGGTCCAGCTGATTCTCCATCCTGGACCTCAATGGTTCTTATAAAACGGTAGTCTGGCTAAGTATTCTCTAAAATTTCGCTTTATAAAAATATCTTTGAATTTCTTAAAGATTATTTAATTAATTTGATAATTTCTATATTTGTATAA
The DNA here is from genome assembly GCA_024734495.1 of Forficula auricularia. Taxonomy (NCBI): domain Eukaryota; kingdom Metazoa; phylum Arthropoda; class Insecta; order Dermaptera; family Forficulidae; genus Forficula; species Forficula auricularia. Next base: position 1,150,134 of record JALMQS010000025.1, read on the forward strand.
ATATACTAGAAAAACAAATTTATTTATAATTTGTTAAAAATTCCGTTTAGTGGATTTGCTCGCGAATCTACTCCGCGGAATTCTAAATTAATTTGTATCATCTCTCTATGTAAGAATAGACTTGTAAAAAGCGTCTGAATCGGGGGAGTAATATATAAGAACTTGAGATGCCATGTCCCTCTAGGTGGTCCGTGGTGGGGTATCATGCGGGCTATACGCGGATTGATACCGGGTAACACCTAGATGGACCATATCTTTTTTCGCTCTCTTGGTTCAGGATGGAGAATCAGCTGGACCTCAATGGTTCTTATAAAACGGTAGTCTGGCTAAGTATTCTCTAAAATTTCGCTTTATAAAAATATCTTTGAATTTCTTAAAGATTATTTAATTAATTTGATAATTTCTATATTTGTATAAATATACTAGAAAAACAAATTTATTTATAATTTGTTAAAAATTCCGTTTAGTGGATTTGCTCGCGAATCTACTCCGCGGAATTCTAAATTAATTTATAAATTAAACCATTTAAGAGCTCTCCATATAGCATTCAATTGTTTTCTGATATGCATTTTTCTTTCGGAAGTTTTTAAGCAATAAAAACATAAAAATCTAATCAGTTGTTTGTTGTGAAATTTAGTAATATTTTGGCAAAAGCAAAAATATAAACCACAATCAGGGCCGGCGCTAGCAAGCCGGGCGGGCGACAACCTTAGGAGGCGGCAAATAGGCTGTAAAATTAACTAATTTATGAAGAAAATGATTATACCAAGATTCATTTGAATACTTATGAAAAATTAAGAGGTGGAATTTTAATATGTTTTACTAACTTTTAAGTATAGGCAGGGGCCTCGCCGACTATAGGGCGAAGGTGTGCAAAACACAAGTCAAAGGGCGGTAAATCAGCTGGACTGACACTTGACTAACATAACCGTCTCTCTTGAGTGTAGATGAGTGATTCTCAATTCTTTTAAAGCTGCCGCCCCCCTAAGGGGAGGAAAATTTTAATTTGCCGTGTGGCTTGACGCGGCCCTGAGTATAGATACCCACTCACTTCAAAAATCCTCAAGCATGAGAACGACATAAAAAGGTTGAGGTATTTAGTTTTTAAATAAAAACATGATTTGAAAGATGACTCTAGTTTTCATGTATTAAAAACCAAATCCAAAATTCAACCAAAAATACAGAGCAATATAAAATTGAAAGTTTTTGCCGAGAGTAGCATCATCATCATTGAGTATACAGTCCTAAGACTGGTTTGATGCAACAATCCGTCTCCACTCGACTCTGTCCTCCGCCAGCTGTTTAACCTCTCTAAATGTCTGGCATCCCATATCCCCAATTATTTGGTTGAAATATTCTAATCTGGTTCTTCCCCTTCCCTTTTCTTTCCCACCTCCCCTCCAAGATATCCCTAAGCAGTCCCCCATGTCTCAGTGTGTGCCCCATCATCTGACCTCTTCTCTTCTTCAGACTCTTCCACAAGGTTCTTCTTTCTCCGATTCTTCCAAGAACTTCTTCATTTGTAATTTTATCCATCCATTTGATATTCATCATTCTTCTGTAGCACCACATTTCGAAAGCCTCCAATCTCTTTCTCTCCGCTTTTCCAATTGTCCAGGTTTCACACCCGTACATGGCTATGCTCCATACATATGTCTTCAATAGCAACTTCCTGTTTGCTAAGCTGATTGAGGAGGAGCATAGTAGTTTTTGTTTTGAATTAAACCCCATTTTTGCTTGGGCAATTCTTGATTTAATTTCGTTTTTGCTCCTCCCATCCCATGTTATTTTACTTCCTAGGTAGCGGAATTCCTTAACTCCTTCTAGGTTTTCTTGGTTAATTTTGATGCATTCCTGTCTCGTTTGTTCTTTTTTTGTACATACTAGGACCTTGGTTTTATTCTTGTTTATTTTCATTTTGATTTCTTCTATTAGGATTTGGTTAATTCCATTCAAGGCGTCCTCTAATTCTTTTTTATTGCTTCCTAGAAGGGCAATGAGAGTAGCAGAATTTTTATATATTGAAGGAGACAATAAAAGGGTGTGTCTTCTGCTGGAATTATAAATTTTATTTATTTATAACGAGACTATAGTTTCGAAGGCTTTGTCCTCTTCATCAGTCTATTACAATGGATTCACAAGGAATTCATTTATGAATCCATTGTAATAGACTGATGAAGAGGACAAAGCCTTCGAAACTATAGTCTCGTTATAAATAAATAAAATTTATAATTCCAGCAGAAGACACACTCTTTTATTGCCTCATTCAACAGAGCAATATAGATAAAATATCAAAATGTTTCAAGGAAACTGCTCACAATCATAATAAACTCACGCTTAAAAATGTTTACGCTACTATTATAAAAGGAAAAGAGGCAGTTCCTTTGATTTATTTATGCAATAATTCCCTTACAGCTTGGGTACTACGTACTAGTGAAATAGATACAATTATTATTTGCCGTGAGTTTTTGAAAAGTGTGTCAAAAGTGTGTTGTAAAAGTAAGGTGGTAATAATTAAAAAAATAGACAGCTTTTCTAAACTAATATTTAAATAGCTTCCACAGAATGTTTTTGGAAAAACGATCAAATCCGTCAATTTGTTAGCAAACGTTTCGAGAGAATTTCTGTATTTATGAATTTTATTTTATTATCATTTTCTGATTCATCCGCTCGACGCTTTGTCTTACGAGATGCTTGCAATGTATTATATTAAGTCACTATTAATAACATCACTAATAAGAGAAAAATAAAAATAATTTTTATAAAAAAAAATAGAACCGACTTCAAAAAAATTAAATGCAACCAATAAAATAATAAGAACTCAAAAATCAAATTAAATGCGGTAAAAGGTATAAAATAATTATCTAATTTAGTTACAACTAAACGACGAAATATTAACATGAAATCACTTTTTGAAATCGGTGACAAACAAACTATGTAAGCGAGTGTACCCGATAAACATACTAAGGCCTGGTTGTATGTCGCAAAGTAAATGCTTTTACCACTAACCAAGGTAGATGGTAAATGGATCCACTGGGATGGCCAATCAGATGACAGGCACATTCAGTGGCTGTCATCTGATTGGCCATCCCAGTGGATCCATTTACCATCTACCTTGGTTAGTGGTAAAAAGCATTTACTTTGCGACATACAACCGAGCCTAAGTAAGATCCGTCGAGTTCGATTCATAAAATGTATATTTTTGGCACCGACTTCAAAAACTGATTTCATGTTAATATTTCGTCGTTTAGTTGTAACTAAATTACATAATTATTTTATACCTTTTAGTGCATTTTATTTTATTTTTGAGTTCTTATTATTTTATTCTTGCTTAAAAACTTTCGAAAGAAAAATGCATGTCAGAAAAGAATTGAATGCTATATGAAACGGTTTAATTTTTTTCTTCTTTAATATTCACCAATAAAATTTAAAAAGTGTACTTCTTGCAAAAATAATAATTGTTTTTTAAATATTTCTCAAACTTTATTTTTCTTGACATTAACAAACAAATTGGAAGAAAATAGGCTGAGTACGCTGTCCATAAATTTTGCAGATGGAAGAGGGGATGAGACTAATTTTAAACTGTCCCAGGGATATCGATTTAGTAATAAATTTAAATATAATCAACTATTCAAAATTTATTTCATTATATATCTAATAGTTCATTCCTTTCCCACGATAATGTGGGAAAAATCTAATAAAATAATAATTAATAAAAACCAATTGCCTCACTCTCTCTAATTAATTTTTATTATTTATTCATTTCTTTATTTCATCATGACATTTTTTTTTAATAAAAGATAATTTTCTAATAAATAACTATTATTCATTGTTTCAATGGCAGAATGGAAAATTTTAGATTATTTTCTGCTTAAAAATTCCTGATGAATCAGCCTGTGATATCTACTATTCTAAATAAAGTATTCTAAAACACGTTCTCATTTGTTTTATTAATATTTCTTAAGACGCACAATCAGAATGATTCATTTTATAATAATAAACAGTTTTATTATTTATTGTTTAGTGAATCAAGTTTCACCTTTGAAGGAAACATTTTTAAGACTTGCATATTATAAATTTTAGTGATTTGAAAATTTTTTCATCATCAAATTGTTTGAACCAAAAAGTTGAATATTTACATAGAGATGTAGTTTATTAATACAGTACAAACTTGTAATTTAACTCAATGGGTACCTACAATAGTAGCTGTACATTACAAACGGTATATTTTTTTTATTTTTTACATTTTTGAAACCCGGCTTATGAAGGGTGTTACTTAATAGGAACCGTACATAAATTACGTCACAGAGTAAGGGGGCATCTCAGATCTGCGACGAATGTGACAAGGGGGGGGGGGGGGGGGACCTTAAAAATTGTGATGTCCCAAAAGTCAAATTAAAAAATTTTCAAATATATTTTTTAAATTTCAGGTTATTACTATTCCAACCTGAAAATGTTGGTAAAATATATCTAAACAAAAAATTGTAAACAAGCAATAATAAGGGTATAAAAGTGATACTGTGACGTCACAATACATGGGTTGAGTCTAAAAATCTTGAAATTTGTGTGACGTAAATTTTTTGGATAGCCCTATAAATTATTTTTAACTACTTTTCTTTAAGAAAAAAAATAAACCAAAAACCAGTATCAAAGATGTTGTTCTAAGATACCAGCTGCGAAGTCCTTCTTCGGCGGGCATCTTGCCAGCCAAGGGGTAGCCCCTCCTGGTCTCCTTAGTGGATTTTTATTTTAAATTTCCTTTTTTTAATAAATTTTATTTGTCTTCAACTATTTGTGGGTTTTAAAATTATAAAAAAATCACGCCTGTGTCGTCGTGCAAACCGATTATTATTAAGTATACGTTTAATTTAGATATCAGAAGGGTTCCCCTCGGGATTCGAACCCAATAAAAGGGCTAAACATGTTTTCTGGGCATTTGCCAATATTGAGGAGATATCTTCACTGATGCTGTATTTTGAAAAGTTTTATATTTTCCAAAATTCAAAAACACTCACTAGCTTTAAATCATTGAAACTAATACTTAGTATTCTTAAATTTTATACTTTTAAAATATTTATATGTAAAAAAAGCTTATATTAACAAATATTTATTAAGGGATTGGGGGGGGGGGGGGATATAAGATTCGACCCCGGGGCCCACCTAAGCTCTCATAGTGTAAAATTATATAAGCTTAAAAATGTAAAAGTAATGGCGATTTGGCGATAAACAATATAATTAATTGCTAAATTAAATAAGATAAAAAAATTAGAAAACCGGATACCTATATCATTTAAATGATAATTAATTTATTTTGTTTTGTGTAAGTTCGGGAAATCATAGAATAATAAATTAATATTTTTCTCACGAAAAAAATACTATTGACTACCAAAAATCACACGCCCGATTTGCCCACATTTGGGGCAATTGCATAGGTCAACCCATCCAAAGTGCAATGGACAGATCTCGCCACGAGGGATTATTATTATTATTATTATTAATTACAATTTTCTAGTAAATATTCGCTCGGTATGTAGGTAGGTAGATTTCACAGAAGAGTAAAAATCTTGAAATAATTTTAAATCAAAATTTTTGATGAATTTGTCAAAAAATAATAATAATAATAAATAATACATGATTTCTTTTTGAGAATAAAATGTTTTTTCAAATTCAGATCACTTGTTTTTCCAGAGAAAAGTTTAAATACACCTCTGATTTATTGAATTGTATATGAATTATTTTTATTATCGAATAGTCCTCTGAAATAAATATCGGAATTTTTTAACGATATATTTTATCAGAATTTTCTGATTCATCAAAAATTTATAAACAAAACGTTAATCTAAGAAATTTATTTTTTAAATTAAATACAATACAAAATGGAACCTGATAAAAATGTTTTTCAAGATTTCAAAAAAACATCTTCATCATTTTCAAGTATCATTTTCTTTTTCTTTTTTTTACTTTATCCAATGCAAAGCATGGGTAAAGTATTGCAATCGCTCTCGGGGCAAGCGTGGCTTCAAAGGGTCCTCAGGTAAAGACTACGGAACCCATGGACTCAATTAAAGTCACAAATTGTAGTATTCATATAGGTTGAATTTTAACACGTGACGGTTTTGTCAAAAATTACATGGGGTCTCGTCGAGAGGCCAAAAGAGGCGATTTTTTCATTTAGTGCGTGCGTATGGATGTATGTATGGATGGATGTTATCGCTTTTTTGGCCCACGATTTTTCCACACCGTTGCACCGATTGAAATGAAATTGAAAACCTACCATTAGTTTAACAAAATGAAGCGCTGATTAGTTTTTGGTACATATCGGCCCACAAACATTAGTACTTTATTTCGGTACTTTTTTATTTTTTCTAAATATTTTGAAAATGACTTAACCAATTTTGATGAAATTTAATATCCTAATTAAGTACCTTGGGGACCACAAAAAAGGTTAAATAAAGTTTTTAGTAAAATTATATTTTAAAGTACTTTACTCTAAAGTAAGATAGTACTTTTAAAAAAAATTTAAATTTATTCATTTGATCGTTTTAATATAGCTCATTTAACCTAACTTAAGTAAGAATGGATAGGCTTCTCTCTGTGAAATGCTAAAAATTTGGGAGGAATTTTTATGAGTAACCATAGCAACTGCGTTGTTTTCTTATCCGTTACCTTTGCTGAAGACAGAGAAATCGATTTTAAACCAAAAATAGCGATTGATTCTCATCTAGTACTTGAGGAATAATCATTCTATATTGGATTTTTGACGTTTCGGTTTTTATTAGTAACCATTGCTGAAGACATAGAGAAATCGATTTTAAACCAAAAATAGCGATTGATTCTCATCTAGTTCTTGAGGAATAATCATTCTATATTGGATTTTTGACGTTTCGGTTTTTATTAGTAACCATTGTTGAAGACATAGAGAAATCGACTTTAAACCAAAAATAGCGATTGATTCTCATCTAGTACTTGAGGAATAATCATTCTATATTGGATTTTTGACGTTTCGGTTTTTATTAGTAACCATTGCTGAAGACATAGAGAAATCGACTTTAAACCAAAAATAGCGATTGATTCTCATCTAGTACTTGAGGAATAATCATTCTATATTGGATTTTTGACGTTTCGGTTTTTATTAGTAACCATTGCTGAAGACATGGAGGAATCGACTTAAAATAAAAAATAGCGATTGATTCTCATCTAATACTTGAGAAATATCCATTCTATATTGGATTTTTGACGTTTCGGTTTTTATTAGTAACCATTCCTGAAGACATAGAGAAATCAACTTTAAACCAAAAATAGCGATTGATTCTCATCTAGTACTTGAGGAATAATCATTCTATATTGGATTTTTGACGTTTCGGTTTTTATTGGTAACCATTGCTGAAGACATAGATGAATCGACTTAAAATCAAAAATAGCGATTGATTCTCATCTAATACTTGAGGAATAACAATTCTACATTAGGTTTTTGACGTTTCGATTATTATTGGTAACCATTGCTGAAGACATGGAGGAATCGACTTAAAATCAAAAATAACGATCGATTCTTATCTAATACTAGAGGAATAACCTTATTGAATTCCATTTTTGATGTTTTGACTATTAATGGAAACCTCTACTGAAAATGTAGAAGAATCGACTTAAAATCAAAAAGACTAAATTCTTTTTTTGGTAAACAACTCAAGCTTGAGTTGTTTGCCATAAAAGAATTTAGTCTTTTTGATTTTTAAGTCGATTCTTCTACATTTTCAGTAGAGGTTTCCATTAATAGTCAAAACATCAAAAATGGAATTCAATAAGGTTATTCCTCTAGTATTAGATAAGAATCGATCGTTATTTTTGATTTTAAGTCGTTTCCTCCATGTCTTCAGCAATGGTTACCAATAATAATCGAAACGTCAAAAACCTAATGTAGAATTGTTATTCCTCAAGTATTAGATGAGAATCGATGGCTATTTTTTGATTTTAAGTCGATTCCTATGTCTTCAGCAATGGTTACCAATAAAAAACCGAAACGTCAAAAAATCCAATGTAGAATGGTTATTCCTCGACTCTTAAATGAGAATTATTTTTGAATTAATTTCAATATGAACTACAAATTGCAAGTGATATCTGATTAATAATAAAGGAACAAACATATTAATATTTCAAATGAATTTGGATAAAGTTTAGCAACGATCCGTTGCAGTTTATATTTAATGCAATCGAATGCAAGAAGGGGTGCACCAGTAAAGATGTAGCCCCTATGGATCTCGAAAGACCCTTCCATTACCGAAGAGAAGGGAAAGTTGATTAAGTGAGAGGGTGTAGACGTAGGTGTCTATGCACCCTGGTTTTGAAGGTTTGAAGATCATAGGTTCTGGGAAAGATAGAGGCTGGGAGAGAGTTCCAGTTCCTTGAAGTCATGGGGATATATGTATTCGCGAATGAAGTGGTCCGGGCACTTTTCCAATTTGACCGCGAAAGAGTGTTGGGAGTCGGCAAAACGTGTGCTGCGTGCAAAGCATGCTTTGGGGGGAATTATTGATTTTATCTCATCAGAGCACCTGCCGTGATAGTATCTATAGAAAAGGGAAAGGGCAGAGACATCTCTTCGATGAGCCAGCGAGTCGAGGGAGTCGGTGAGGGTAGAATCGTCAATTAGCCTGACGGCTCGTTTCTGAATTGCATCAAGGGTAGGAAGAGAAAATTTTGAGGCTCCTCTCCACAGATGAGAGCCGTATTCGAGACAGGGGCGGATTTGGCCCTTGTAGATGGTGAGAAGTTGTGGGGGTTTGTAAAATCGCTTGGACCTGAATAAGAAGCCAATCTTCCTTGCTGCAGATTTCACCACAGAGGAGATGTGTTCATTCCAAGACAGGTCAGATGCGACAGAGACGCCCAACATGGATAGGCTGTCACACATTTTCAGGGTATTCGAATCGAAGTGAATATCAGGGAAATCTCTATTTTCGCGCCTAGAAATTAGAAATTATCTCTATCTGTCTCCCTATATCTCTATATTTGAAATCCGATACCCATAATATCTTGAGAACGGAAATTCGTAAGCAGAGCATATTGAAAAAGCAAGCCAAGCTTACTTGGAGTAACATCTGCTATAGAGATAATCTGGCCATTTCAGAATCAATGTTCCCTCTAATTTTTTCGCTGACTGCGCGGTTCAAAAGTAAACTATCTATTTTGATCAACAAAATCGGTAGAATTCAATCTCAAAATGCTTATAATCCTCTTTCAGATATTATGTATTATAAATGCAAAAAATTTGAATTTTCATATTGGGAGATATCAGATGGAGTTTAGCTAATGAGCTGAAATCCACAAAACAAGTTTGTATTAATAAACCGCACTTTACTGCCAAGTTTCAACTATCTAGCTCAAACTTGTCTCTGAGAAAAGAAATGACAATTCACTAAAATTTGGGAAAAAAGTCGGAATTTTGAAATAGTTTTCACTTTTTCTTGCATATTTTTTTAATTAAATGTCAAAATACGCGAAAGAAATATTGATACAATAATGGTAATTAAAAATTTTTTTTAGCCGAGAATCATTATTATATTATATTATTAAAAGGGCACTTACTTTTTCTTACCTGCTGCGAAAACATAACATAAGCTCCTTTCATTTGTTTTGAAGATCTTATTTTCTAGATCAGGAGTGGAAAACTTCTTTTATCAAGGGCCAATTTCAATTTTCATATCACGACGCTGGCCAGCACAGAATGAATGATTTAAAAAAATTCATTATTTCAAAAATAATTTTTATTTTTCTTGTAAATGAGATGACATTTGTAGACATATCATAAATAAATAGTCGCTTGGTTAATTTATATTCATTATTATTATTTTTTATTTTTTTTTTTTTTGTGAAAATAAAAATGATTTTTCAAATAAATTTTCGGTTTCAGGTAAAGGGTTGTTTTCTTTAATATTCCCAAGATTTTTAGCAAAATCTGTCACACCAACCGAATTCCATTTTTTATTTCGATTCGAAAACCATTTGATCAAATCATTGGGTCTTGAATTTTCAGACTTAATTTTATCAACTGCAATATCTTTTTAATTATTCATCGTAGAGCTTTGACTCTTATAGACACTTTTGTTTATAATTGAATGTACTTTAAAAAAGGTAATTTTAATTATATTATAATAATATGTATAATGACCTTTTTTAAAGTAAATCTGTGTGTGTTCAAAGGGTTAGGCAAAAATGGTGAAATATATGTTTCATTTGTTTGATCTCTTATACAAGCAAAAAAGTAAGTCAACTACAAAAAAAGTTACATGAAACAATTTTTAGAGATTTAAACGTACTACAAAAAATCTTATATAATCAATTTGTCTACTACTAATAATTTAGTAGATAGATGAAGATATTAAATTTATATTCACGAATTTTTTTGGTGAAAATAAAAATAATTTTTCAAAAATATTCACTTTTTCTGGTAAAGGGTTGTTTTCATTAATATCCAAAAAATAATTTAGCGAAATCCGTGACATCAACCGAATTCCACTTTTATTCCCTCTTGAGATGCATGGCGAGAGGCTTGCGTCGCAGAGTCTCTTGATAAAACTGACCAAAAGTATTATAAATGAAAAAGAAATCGATCTTAAGGTTCACAATATCAATCTAATATAAGGAAAAAGCATTTTAATTAAGAATTTTGTATTTTAAATGAAATTTTAAGAAAATACACAGTTTCTCGTCTCAGGCACCAAGTCGACTAGAAACCTACAAAAGTTTTATTTTTTTTCTCATTAGATATTTATTCAGATCTATTGAAATTTCATATCTCTGTGTTATTTTATTTTATTTTTTATATTAAAAAATTTTTTACTAGAAAATTTGCATTTTAAAGGGTAGTTTAATTGAAGTCCAATTTGAAAAAGCGCAATAACTCCGTTGAAATTTAAAAAAAAATATGAAATTAATAGATATTATAAAACAATTAATTATTAATAATTTATTTTAATTTTGAACGAAATCTCTTCAGTACTTTTTGAGAAAATCGTCAAAAACCCCGAAAACCGTCTATGAAAGGCCGTTTTTTGAAAGCACGAGATGCCTTTGAAAAGTTTAAAAAGTCATATGAAACGAAATATTGACTTGTGACATGGAGGTGAATTTTCAAGTGCTTTCTAAAACGGCCTTTCATAGACGGTTTTCGGGGTTTTTGACGATTTTCTCAAAAAGTACTGAATCGATTTCGTTCAAAATTGAATTAAATTATTAATAATTAATTGTTTTATAATATCTATTAATTTCATATTTTTAATAAAATTTCAACGGAGTTATTAGCGCTTTTTCAAATTGGACTTCAAATAAACTACCCTTTAAAATGCAAATTTTCTAATAATAATTATTTGATATAAAAGATAAATAAAAATAATACATAGATATGAAATTTCAATAGATTTAAATAAATATCTAATGAGAAAAAAAATAAAACTTTTGTACATTTCTAGTCGATTTGCTGTCTGAGACGAAAAATTGAATTTTTTCATAAAATTTCATTTAAAATACAAAATTCTTAATTAAAATGCTATTTTCTTATATTACTAATGATACTGTGAACCTTAAGATAGATGAAATCGATAAAATAAGATCGATTTCTTTTTTAATTTATAATATTTTTGTCTGTTTATCGAGAGGCTCTGCGACGCAAGCCTCTCGCCATGAAGACTGTCAGAAGGAAGTAAAAGTGGAATTCGGTTGATGTCACGGATTTCGCTAAAAATTTTTGTGATATTAAAGGACACAACCCTTTATCAGAAAAAGTAAATATTTAAAAAAAATTATTTATATTTTATCCAAAAAAAAATTCGTGAATATAAATTTTAAATCTTTGTCTATCTTCTAAATTATTGGTCGTAGAGACAAATTAATTATATAAGATTTTTTGTAGTACGTTTAAATCTCTAAAAATTGTTTCATGTACCATTTTTTGTAAGTCGACTTACTTTTGCTTGTATAAGAGATCAAATTTGAAATGAAACATATATTTCACTATTTTTGCCTAACCATTTGAAATACACAACTTTCTATAATGACCTTTGTTAAAGTAAATTCAATTATAAACAAAAATCTCTATAAGAGTCAAAGCTCTATGATGAATAATTAAAAAGTTATTGCACTTGATAACATTTATTCTGAAAATTCAAGCCCAATGATTTGATCAAATAATTTTTCGAATCGAAAAAAGTGTAAATTGGTTAATCTCATGGATTTCGCTAAAAATCTTTAGGATATTAAAGGAAACGACCATTTACCCCAAACCGAAAATACACTTGAAAAATATTTTTATTTTCACAAAAAAAAATTGATCAACATAAATTGAAAAAAATCCTCTATTCTCTGAACTTTAGACTTGATGTTTCTTATGTAATAAGTATACACATTTAAATTATTTTTTTCAATTAGTACATTTTCAATAATATAATTAATATAATCTTCTATTAGGATTCCTAAATGACAAAAAAGCTTTAAAATAAAATTGTAACTACCTTATATTAAACTAATTATCAATTTTATTACTAGGTAGAAATAACGTTCGATAGGATTCGTGACTCTTTCATTTAATAAAAATAAAAAAATTTCTGTTTCCAGTTTAATAAATAAATAATTATAAAATTCTCTGAGCAAAATTTAATTTTACTCTTCAATTTAATATCTTTATATTTTAATGTATACCTGATAATCGAATTCGCATAAATATATCATATTATTTTAATTCAATATTTTTATATTAGTCTTCGTCATTTATTAATAAATTCTGATTTTTACACCCCTAGAAAATTTTATTTCCCTATTTTAAAAAAATTCATCACGTGCCTGTGAAAAACAGTAAGTATTAATATTATTTAAGTTATAATGCAAATTTAATTTAATATTCTAAAAAACAATTTAAATGATTATTTTGTATGATTTTAATTTAATTTAATGTCATCTTTTCGAAAAGTTAATAAAGATTGAACTAAGTTATCTATCGAATTGATTTGCTGAAATTTGCTGAAATAAAAGAAGGAATCTAATAGGAAACAAAATAAATCGACCATATTAAATATATTTTATTATTTTATTTTATTTTTTTATTCAATGTAGTTTAAAAATTTTAATAATAATATAAATAAAAATGAATATTTATTATAATACATTAGAATTAGAATTGAAATGAACATATAGATGTTATTTGATTAAGAACATAAAATGAGAAATTTATTTTAAGAGAAAATATCTGATTAATATCTACAAATAAAAACTGATCTCAAAACAACCAAATATCAAGAAATTATTTTTATTTTATTTTATTTTATTCGATATACCTCCCGTTATCCCAGTTACAATTTAAACTTTTATACTAAGATATACATATACAAATTTATTCATATTTTAATTTGATAATTTATTTTATATCGTATTTAATTTCAAAATTACTCCATTTTCAATATTTTTGAATCTTTTATAAGGTTTTCCAAGAGAATTTAAACTTATTGAGGATTTGAATCAGAAATCTGCGTTGATGAAATTGAACTCTGTTTCAAACTTCTTGATGAAAAATTAGAGGTTTGAATTGACCTTTCTAAATGAAGAAGTATAATCCTCCTTTAGACAATTTAATAGTCACTTAATATTCTTAACAGTTCTGTTCAAAAATTAAAAATGCATGCTCAATTTTTTTTATTTATTTTTTGTCTCAATGAAATATTTAATATTTACTAAATTTACTACTAAAATTGATCTATTATAAAAACATACAATTAATTATATTTATTCTTATTGGAATATTTTTTAGATTAAAAAATATAAAACATTCCTACATCATTTAATACTATAAAGAATCAATCATTAATTTGAAAATATTTAAAAACCATGTAAGACAATATCATACGATGCCTTTACTCAAAATTTACAAATCATTTCAAATTTAAAAAAATTTATATTTAAATACTTTTATTATTATTATATGTTTATTATTTCGTGTTATTATTTATTATAGTTTTTATTATAATTTTATTAAAAAAATTTATATAGCTCAAATTATTTTTTATAAAAATGATAAATTTGTCTAAGTTTTATTTTTAATAATAAGTTTAATTATAGGTACTTATAAGAAATAAATATTAATATTACAAGTATTTCTAATATTTTACATATTTATTTTTATAGATCTATTTAAATATTCTTTATTTAGTACACTAATATATTATTTTAGTATAATTTGTTTAAACATAAATTTTAATATACATTAATTGAAGTTTGGGTGATTTTACAATCATTAATATTTTTTCATTTAAATGTATCCTTATAAAAAATGTTCAATATCTTTTTGTTCTGAATTCTTTTCTAGCACAACAAGGTTTCACAAAATCTTGGAATCCAAAATCGATCCCTGAATATTCCTAAACTTCTATCCCTTTACTCTCTTTGCAAGATTTCCCATTTTATTATAATATCTAATTAATAATAATAATAAAAAAGTAGTGAATATTTTCAAATAAATACATTTATTATAGTAGAGCAAATTAAATTTTAGTGTAAATTTGATTGAATCTCACTTTAGTGATATGCAATGAAATATATGTAAATGTCGCAAAAATTGTTATTTTAATGTAAGAACACATTAATATTAACAGTTTATTATTTACTTTTAAAATTTTACCTTTAAAAAGTTTTAAGTTAAGTTAAAAGTTTCAGAAAGTGAACAAGTTAGATCTAAATAAGACTGAGGACTTCTCTGACTTTTATTTTGAAATTAAAAATAATCCGAGTGTATAAAATAATAATTTTAGAGAAATGTTTTCTCACGACTTAAATTGTGAAATATTGCAGCGTATCACTTCAGATAGAAATTATATTATGCGATCAAATGCAAGAATGAACGCACCAAGAAGTTGTATCTCCTATACTTTGCTTTAGCGAAGAGAAGAAAAAAGTAGAAAACGAATTAGTGGTGTCTGAGGCGTGACGTCATGGCCCTGAGGCTGGAGGCCATTAGTTGTGTCCTATAAATCTAGTGTTCCAAGTGGCTATCATATTTTTGTTTTTCTTATTTATTTATTATTATTAATACAATAAATAATGCTTCGTAAGTGTTGTGTTCCTGGTTGTAAGGGTAATTATGAAAGTGGCCCTAAAGTTTGTACTTTTTCTTTCCCAAAAGAAGAAATACTTAAAAATAAGTGGTTAAGCACCATTCATCGAGCAGATTTCGTCCCTACAAAATATTCGGTTAGTCATATAATAATTTTGTAATATTACTATTAATAATTAAATTTACTAAGTTCTACAATATAATAATATTTTTGAATTTTTGTCATTAACAATACGTGCTATCAAATACATATTTATATAGGTTGGCTGAGCCCACCCCCTATACCCGTGGATATTTTTTTGTAATGAAGTCTTTCCTTACAAAATATAAAATATATTAAATATTAATTTAAAATATGTAAATGTACCAAAAATTATTATTTTAATGTAAGAATACATTAATATTAACAGTTTATTATTTACTTTTAAAATTTTACCTTTAAAAAGTTACTATTTTAACTGTTAAAATGCATTTATTTATATTTCTTTTTTTAATATTTATATGAATTATTCAATTATTATAAATATAATGTTATCTAAGATAACATTTAAAAATATATTCATTTTATTAAAATTTTTCCGTTCTACGTTGTAGTTATTTTTTTTGAGACCCCGAAAAATTCAAACTCCGGCGCCTATTCAGGCATCAGGCAATATGGCGAAATCGGAAAACGGCATTAAAGGATAGTTTTAGTTAAGTCGGGCAGTATCCAATATGGCTGAATTCGAAGAGGCCATTAGGGGTTAGTCTTAATCAAATCGAGAAATATGGCGGGATCATAGGTTGCTATTAGAGGTTAGTTTTAGACAGGATAATAATCACCAGGCTGACCAGCCAATCAGAATAAAGTTGTCGTGGCCGCTTATTTCAAACCAATTGAATTCTAATTCTAATTTATAATAATTTATATTTTAACTTGAAATTTTCGAGTAAAAGCTGTAAAATCAAGATATATTCTAACTTATAATAATTGGTCTGGCTGCTTGATTTATTTCAAACTATCATTTATCGCAATTCAACGAAAATATTATTAATTCTAACTTATTTATTAATCTAAAACTTTATTATTATTAGTAACAATTATTTTATATTTTAAATCTGTATTATATTTTTATTTTTAAACAAATATTTGTTTCTTAGTTGTTCAAATTAATGTTATTAAAAACCATTATATGAAAAAATCTTTCAAATAATTTATGACAATATTTCAAGTTGATCTTATTATTCATGTTAAATAAATCAATTAAAAAACACATGATATAATTATTTAATATATTAAAAAAAAAACTAGTTTTCTTTCACTTTAATTTTTTTATCTTTAAAGGTGTTAAAATTCGCAACCAGGGTATATTTCTTTCTTCTTAAGGGAAAGTTCTACACTAACTATATCTAGCCTTCCTATTTTTCACATAGTGTAGAAACCCAGTTAGCGGTAGGTAGTTGCGTGCCAGATCTAGTACAACCTTTTTAATTAAAGAATTGGCAGTCTAGAAGAAGGCGAGTGCCTCAGCATTAGATCTGTATCCCCTGCCTAGTGTAACAGCACAAGCCCTAAAATCCTGATATCTCGAAAACTAAGCGAAATCTCGAAAAATGGTATTGTTCATTTTCGTCTTATTTTGGTGAGTACTATAAGAATCCATCGTCAGATCGCGGGGCCACAGTTACCGTATAATCCCACAATTGTTCTTATGGAAATATTCCCTCAGATGGAAAATTATATTTAAAATATTATTTCATAATAAATTGCTATTTTCTGAAATTTCATGTTATTAATTTTATTTTGTAAATAGTTGAAAAGTAGAAATAAATTTCTAATTTTCATTTCATATTTTGATGAAAAACCAGATCAAATTCAGGAAGCCCAGGGGAAAGAAATAGATCAAATTGATTTGTTTATTTTGTATCCAATCTTTTGATTTGTAAATGATAAAAAGACAATGATAACGATAAACCAATAAAGATATTCTTTCGGTAAAATCATTATAAAACAGTTGGGATAATTCTAAGCCAACAATTAATGTTGACAGAATCGCTTCATCTGTTTGTATAGTTTTGATATTCTTAACAGAAAAAATGCAAAAGGAACGATTTAAAGGTTTGACCATAAAATTCTCTGCTTAGAAATTTTAATTAAAATATATCACATTTTTGAATAAAAATGAATAATAGACAATTTTTGTTTATTTATGCTTGAGGAATACAACTACCTTTGAGCTTCACAATATCCTCACATATTTACTTTTGGAAGTTGTTTCTCTGGATAATAGCCATTTTAGTACTTCTATACATATAAAATATATAAATTATAACCATAATAATGAAAGAAGTCAAAAAAGAACAGCTATCTTTTTGCCTTTTGGGCACTGTAAGAAAAAAATTGATGAAAGAAATTCAATCACGGTTTAAAAAAATTAACTAATATCTTTAAATTTTATGTAAAATAGTACTAAATAATAAATTACTATTCAAATAATAATATCAATTCTATTATTATTTTTTAAATTTCATTTTAATAATGGTCTGATGTGCAGATACATTTATTTCCTAATTTCGACTTATATTTTGATAAAAATCATTTTCCAATGCTGCAAGTCTAGAAGTTAGAGATTAAATTATTGCAATTTTCGATTTGAATATGATAAAAGACGAGCAAAACGATAATCTATAAATCTATATTTTATAAAACAGCTGGAACAATTCTAAGCCTTTATGTCTCGACAGAATCTCTTCAACTGATTTTTTTTAATTCTTAAAAGGAAAATCCAAAATGAATTAATCAAAATACACAAAGAAACAGATTATTAAAAAAAATTGTAATTAAAATATAGTAATTTTAAGTTAAATAATGGAATTAGTCAAAAGAGTATATTTATCTAAAAAGTTGTGAAATATTGAAGCCCATCCACAATATGCCAATATATATGCCAAATGTCAAAGCCAGTTGGGCTTGTCACACACAATTCACTGCGTCCACATTGGAAATGGCATTCAGTCGCAATGTATACCGAGGAGGACTTGCTTGTTGCTGCTGCAGCCGTAATATTAATTGATTAAGAGAGTCATAAACCACGGAATAAACGATTTTGGGTATGTCCAAGCCTTAGTATATGTAGAGCTTGAAATGGAGTGAGTGAACTGATGAATGATTTAATTTTGGACGATGTGGCCGAGTTAAATCTCGAAGGAGGAGGTTTCCGGAACTTTTTCCGAATGACGAGCAGTGATTTTGAGATTCTTCTTAATTTGACCGGGCCGATAATCAGCAAGAGGGACACTAGATTCAGAAAATCCATTACAGCTCATGAACGTCTTGCTGTAACTCTGAGGTTCCTAGCAACAGATTCCTATCATTCATTGATGTACGTTCAAAATTCCGAAACAAGCTATTTCGTCCATCATTCCAAATAGCAAACTTTGATTTATTTATATAGGTTATTAGTAATTAGATAGAAATCTTGAAATGGGCTATACCAAATTTTCCCAAAGTATGGGTCGCGACCCGCCACCGGTTCGTCGAAAAATTTTGCCTGGTCGCGAACAAAAATTGTAAAAATACAAAAAAAAATTATTTGTGCGACATATTTGCTATATTCAATGAATTGGATTTAAATTTGCAAGGCTCTAGCTTAAATATTTTCAGTTTCGGAAAAAGTCGCTGTATTAATTAAAAAAATGACTCTGTGGAAACAATGACTTCCACAAGGAAATTTTAAATCTTTTGAAACATTACATAAATTTATTGAAACCCATGCAAACTATGATGAAGGAAATATTCTGCGCGGGTGGGCCCTAAGACCGGGGCTAGAACTGCTGGCCAGAGTCCGCAGTCTGTTCTTGTGCAATTTGTCCACAACCGGACGCGGGACGCTTTCCTTAGTACGATGAGGGTTAAGCGGGGTTTGAATACGAGGGACATCGGGTAGCAGGATAACCAGACATCGGCCGTATATATCAGCGTGGTTTTCTCTGCTCATAATAAATATCTTTACAGTTTACTTACTGATATATTTTTAACGAATTAAGAAATAAGTACAATTTGCATTTGGATATGGTTCAGACTTTTAGAAAAAGTTCAGAAGAAACTATCAGAAATTACTTACTGATATATTTTTAAAGAATTAAGAAATTAGTAGAGTTTGGAAATGGATCAGACCTTAGTAGAAAGAGTTCAGATGAAACTATCAGAAATTACCTAACTGATATACATATTTTTAAAGCATTAAAAATATGTTAAGAAATTGCTAAATGAAATTGAAATTATTAAGTTACTAAAGGAATCTATTTTATAACAAATTTAATAAGTATGTGAACAACCATCATTTGATGAATGCTGGAAGAAAAAGAAAACTATCGCTGGAGCATTTAGAGACAAAGAGGAAAAAGATAAATTCTCCATCAATCAACAGAAACGTTCCCGCAACGAATGACTACAGATTAGTTGAATTATTTCGAAAATAATAAATAAATTTTTTATCAGACTGTAAAATAAAAAATAAATGAAAAATTTTATTATTATTTAGATTAAATAATTGTAATTATGTAGGTTATTTTTTTAATAAATGTAGAATTACAAAATAGGTATGTTTATAAAGATTAACTTCAGTATCAATTTATTTTTGATTTGCTTGGAAAAATGATGATGATGGGGTCGCGAAAAATTTCTCAGTCAGAATGGAGTTGCGAATGAAAAAAGTTTAAGAAACGCTGATCGAAGAGATTCATTAGAATATCTGCTTAAAAATGATTGAGATGAAAATTTTTTGTGATTTTACACAATAAATTAATATTAATAAAATTTTATTTCATTTTGAAAATAATCAATCAGTGCAGAGAAATTTTCAATTTTCATCTCATATTTTTTTGAAAATATTCCCCCAATGTAGAAAGTCCAGAAGAGAGAAATGAAAAACAATTAATTTTTTTTATTTTGTGTATCACCAATGATAATTTCTTTTCCAGAAATAAATCTTTCAATTTGTAAAAAATAAACAAGTCTGAAATAAGAGACAGTTTCAAATAAAATTCTTTTGAAATAGATGAAATAATTCTAAGCCCGATTTATAGACACAATCGGTTCATCTGTATTTTTGGAACTTTTAAAAGAAAACATACAAAAGGAATGATTCCAATTACCTACACGATGGTTTGACAACGATTCTTAAAATTACTTCCATTAAAATTGTAATTAGTGTATTTGAAATATAGCCTGAATAACCAAATAATTTATAAAACCAAGAAAAGTGAAATTAATAAATTAAAATAAAATTTTAAAATTAAATATATTAAATATAATATTAATACTGAGATTTATAAGGAAAGTGAGCTCATCATCCACTCACACAAAGGTTGGCATTTAATTAAAAATGGATTAGTTGAGTGGGGGGGGGGCAGGTTCATTAGGCCAGCCAGTTGCATTGGACTGGACCAGTTGAAACGAGCACTGGACTTATCTAGGAAAAATGAAATAAGACAGTCTCCAGAATCTTATACTGATGATATAAAATCAATTTCAATTTTATTTAAAAAAATTTTTACAATAAATGAAAGATATTTAAATTAATTAAATAAATATTAAATAATTATATTCCATTTCATTTTGCAAATGATTAATTTGTCTAGAAAAATTATGAATATTCATGTAAAATTTTGATGAAAATTCACAAAGAATGAAACAAGTTCCGAAGGAAGAAAAGATTAAACCAAGAAAAATTGTTCAGTGAGAGCAGAACATATTGTGTTTAGTTTGAAAACATCATGTAATAATCTAGGGGTTCTAGAATGAGAATTAAACATGATCTGTTTATTGTAAAAGAAAGTTATAGTTTTAAGATCAATCCGAGTGATTTAGAATCAATAAAAATTAAAATTTCTCACTAGGACTGAGGACAGGAATAGGTGAAAGTATTTAAGTAATCATAATTGAAACAAAATGGAAAAAAATCATTAATGATATAAACTACGAGTATTACCTAATCAAAAGTATTGATTAGAATTGCTATGAGAATCCATTTATTAATTAAAATCATTATAAAACAGGGGGTATAATTCTAAGCCTCAATTGTTGACAGAATCCCTTCACCTGAAATTTCTTTGAATATTTATCACATATTATAATTCAATTCACTTCATACGGCGTTGATTGTTCGAAAACCTAGGCAGCGTCCCCCCCCCGGAGTTCCGATTGGGGGAATTTACTCCGGAAACATTTACTCCTGTCAGGATCATCATATGTATTTAGTTTGTTGGTGAAGAAGGGGTGATGATGTTTGATGATGAATGAGGGTGACTGTGCACAGGGTAACAGGGGGCTTGCACGTGATACCCCACCTGCTGCTACAGGTACAGGCTCCGAACCTAGAGGCACATATAGCTGAGGCAACTAGTGAGAGTAGGTATCCTTAAGTAGAAAATACGGTAGGCAAATCCTCAGGGCTGAGGAAGGTCGCCGTACTTTTGAGAGCCTATCTCATTCCGCCGCCGTCCATGGAGTAGGTAAGCTGTCGCTGTCCCTACCCGGTCTAGGAGACCATTCCCCAGCTACGCAAGGTACTAGAATTACCTAGACCCACCAACAATCTTCAGCTTGCTGACCTGGTTTCCCGCTGGGGTTGGTTACCCAAACCTTCCGCCAGGTTGCTTAGCATAACAGGGGCACCACGTGTAGGCGAGTGTGGAGTTGGGGTGGAGAGGCTATGTGGTAGCTGGTGACCATATATTGCGCATCACACCCCAAACCCCCTGTAATGCTTAGAGTGAATAATTTTTTCCACTTATAAAAAATAATACTTATTCAATAATAAAGGGGTCGCTTCAAATTTTGGGCTCGGGCCGAAATTTCATTCATAGTAGAGGATATCCTGTCAAAAAATTCCCTTTGTTTTTTTTTCTTCTGAATCTCTACACTTCATTAATGATATAAACTACGAGTATTCTCAAATCAAAAGTATTGATGATAATCCATTTATGAATTAAAATCATTATAAAACAGATGGAATAATTCCAAGCCTCATTTTTTGACAGAATCTCTTCATCTGTATCTGTAATGCTTAGAGTGAATAATTTTTTCCACTTATAAAAAAAATAATACTTATTCAATAATAAAGGCGTCGCTTCAAATTTTGGGCCCGGGCCCGAAATTTCATTCAAAGTAGAGGATATCCTGTCAGAAAATTCCCTTTGTTTTTTTTCTTCTGAATCTCTACACTTCATTAATGATATAAACTACGAGTATTCTCTAATCAAAAGTATTGAAGAGAATCCATTTATGAATTAAAATCATTATAAAACAGATGGAATAATTCTAAGCCTCATTTGTTGGCAGAATCTCTTCATCTGTATTTTGTTTTATTTTTTTAGTATTTGTTTTTTTTTAAATATTTTTAATAATCTGGCAGAATCACCTATTTCTTATACAGGGACGGCGGAACAATGGGGCCAGCTGACCCCCTGGGAATTTGTCTGCGGGGTCAAGGGAGTCAGCGGACCTCCTAAAGAAATAAATTTTACCGTTAGTTTACCCAAAAACAACTTTGTTACCATATTGTTGGTTCTAAAATTAATGCTATACTATTAACTGTTTGCTTTAACAAAACCTACAAACTTTGCGCCGTAACGTTAGCCTAATAATAGAACCTAAACTCATGCATTATAGCTACAAACAGTAATTTGAACTCTTTTTTCTTTCAATTTCCAATAAAACCACAGCTACAAACCGCTTAAAGATGGGCTAAATTGTACCAATCTGTTTCAAAATTTTCTGGAGGGGGGGGGGCACGGGAAACGGGGGGTATTCCATACCCGTCATAGTCAGTAGGCCTACATCACTTTCCAAGTTTTGACCCCCTGGCCCGCAGAGGCACTTCGGATATAATTAATTCATTTGTTCATATATGTAGGTTCATTTCTATGCCTTTATTTGCATTCGAACAACTTAAAAACTTAACACAGATATTATTCTACAGAGTCAATAAAAAATTGTCAAAATAAAAAATAAATTTCTAAAGCCCAAGTCTATAGAGAATTTATAAGAGACCTCTCGCCCTTCATATATATTTCTCAGGTTACTCCTAACCTGATTAAACTCGGCATAGAAGTTTCACTAGTAAAAAAATTGTATAAATAAAATCATTATTATCTTTATTTCTCAATTAATAACAGGGAAGCATCATAAGAACAATTAATAAGAATAACTGCTCTTTAGAAATCTAAATAATTCATTTATGTATATTAAATTATAATATTGTTACTATATCATATCTAGAAATATTGTGTTTTCAATATTTGTAATAAAATATTTTCATATTCACTTCCCTGAGTGTTACTTTCGGGACGACCTATGTATATTGGTGTGAAAATTTAATAACATAAAGAATCACATTTGAAGTATGGAAAAAACACACCTTAAATTGGAACTAAAATACAAATGGGGTTAGGTTTAGTTTCTTGATTATGAATATAAATTGTTTGTAATTGGCATTCGCCCCTTCGACCATCTTTTTTTATCTAATAAATTTTTTTAAACTAAAAAAGTGTAACAATTTAAGAATGAATCTATCTTAAAGTTGATCAAATCATCTTTAAATAGATAAAAGAAGATTATAATTGTTAAAATAAAAACTACAACAAAATAAATGATAAAATTTGAAAAATGATTTCATCCTATAAAAGGACAACGGGAATAATTAAAAATAAAACAAATTTAAAAACTTTTTTGAATTTAAAAGTTGTTTATTATTATTATTATTTTCACATTGAATAGTAGCTAAAAAAGTACACGATGTTGGGAATAAAAGAGAGAACTTGTACTTTATTGAAAAAAAAATAACAAAAGAACATTTCAAGTATCTTAAAAAAAAAAATTAAAGTAGCTACTTAATCCAAAAGTACCACTTTTGTGGTTTCAAATGAAATTAATTATAAAATTTTTTATTAATTAAAAAGTTTCCAAAAATTCAATTCATATAGAAGATTATCACAATCGAAAAATGTTCAATTAACCTATAGAAAAATGACTGTAAGTCCAAATAAAGGGTAAAACCTCCAGTTTTTTTTTAAATTAGACAAAAATTCAATTTACAAAAAATGTGAGATCTAACAAACTACCCCACTCTAACAAAAGGGACTACTTTAAGTCCGAATAAAGGGCACTCTTTGGATTTGTTATACAATTTTTCAAGAGTTAAAAAGTTCACAAAAATTCCATTGAAATACCAAGGAATGACTTTAAGTCCAAATTTAGGGCAAAGTTTCCTCTTATGATTTTCAAATTAGATTTGTTATAAAATTGAACTTTGAAGTAAAAATTACATTTCGATCAAATATCCACAAAAGAACAATTTTACTATGTTAAAATAAATACAAGAAATTCCTGAAAACAAACAGATCAAAAGGAATCACTAATTACTTCACATCTAGTAATCGAAAAATTCCGAAACACCTAAAAAATCTTTCCAACCATTATTTTATTGATAATAAGTTTACATATAGCCAAGGCGGTTTCCAAAATCTCGTCCTTGGAATAAGGCCCAGCCAAAAACGATAATCCACAGAAAGGTTTAGATTACACAAAAAGCCAAAGGCCAAATAATAAATTTGAAGAAATTTCCCTATGGAGATAGTTGGTCTGGTAGAATTTTCAGCCTCAGATAATGGAATAATTAAGGAAAAATAGTAAATAATATTTTAATTCTTCTGCCAAGGAAAGGAAAAATTTCAAACAGGACTGGAGAGAGAAAGAAAAAGCATCTTGTTTGTTTCCTTCATTGACCATTTGAAGCTTTTAAAAGAAGAATTTAAAAGGTTAAAAGGAATATGAGCAGCATAATAATAATAATTATTAACATTTAAAATAAAGTTGTTCCAGAGTTTTGAAGGTAACTATTTATTTTGAACAAAGAAAAAGTTTCATTTATATTTATCATTAATTAATCAAATTTATAATCTTCAAAATAATATGACTGATTGATATAACAAAAGGAATAGTTTTAAGTCCTTATACAGGGCAAAACCTCCTCTTTTGATTTTCAAATTGAATCTTTCATAAAACTTTTCAAAAAATTTAACAAATTAATTTCAATTATTTATTAAACAAATAATATAATATAACTACGACGTTTCGATCGACTTAGCAAGCCTACTCTTTGGATTTGTTATACAATTTTTCAAGAGGTACAAAAGTTCACAAAAATTACATTGAAATAGCAAGGAATGACGTTAAGTCCAAATTTAGGGCAAAGTTTCCTCTTTTGATTTTAAAATTAGATTTGTTTTATAATTTTTAAAAATTAGACAAAAATTCAATTTACATAAAATATGAGATCTAACAAACGACCCCACTCTAACAAAAGGGACTACTTTAAGTCCGAATAAAGGAGGCCTACTCTTTGGATTTGTTATACAATTTTTAAAGCGTTATAAAGTTCACAAAAATAACATTGAAATACCAAGGAATGACTTTAAGTCCAAATTTAGGGCAAAGTTTCCTCTTATGATTTTCAAATTAGATTTGTTATAAAATTGAACTTTGAAGTAAAAATTGCATTTCGATCAAATATCCACAAAAGAACAAATTTATTTAATATTTTACCCAGTAGCCTATATTCCCAGTCAAATATTTATTTATTTTTCTTGACCATGGCGGTTTTCTGCCTATTTATTTATTTATTTTTTATTCATTGACTACGGCAACTTCCTGTCTAAAAGTAATTAGGGGTGCATCTGCTTTTATACACTATACT
This sequence comes from Forficula auricularia, assembly GCA_024734495.1. NCBI lineage: Eukaryota > Metazoa > Arthropoda > Insecta > Dermaptera > Forficulidae > Forficula > Forficula auricularia. The sequence goes on from JALMQS010000025.1 coordinate 1,175,964, forward strand.
ATTAACTAATAAAATATATCATAAGTTTCCTGTATTTGATTCGATAGAGAATCGAATGCAAATAATTTTTGTCAAATATTAAGTGAAAATAATATCCAAATTTATATATTTCTAACTTGAAATTAAATAAATTTATAATTTTCTCATTAATATATCAAAGAATAATTAACATATTAACGAGAATTGTTTTTGATCGCGCTTTTTAAACAAGATATATATCGCGAGACTACTGCTGGTTGAGGCTATTGGAGTCTGCTGAGTCTTAAGTCTGGACCAAGAGAGAATGAAAAAGATGTGATCCATTTAGCTATATTTATTTTATTCAATCTCGCTATTAAACCTTCCAAAATTGTCCCCCAGGACAAAAAGTGCATTATTATTATTTAATAAATTAAATTAGAAATTAAAAAAAATTGCCATACAGTCATCTGGGTCAAGCTTCCATACATCCACACCCACTCGACTCTCTGGCTCACCGAAGAACCGTTTCTGCCCTTTCTCTGTACTACAGATACTATCATGGTGTCTGTTCAGTAGAGCTGAAATCAATTATCCCCACTAGAGCCCTCTTTGCTAGAAACACTCGGTTTTCGGAAGCTCAGCTTTTAAGACCCGCATTCACAGATACCTTAAACTCCTACCAAGCCCATAAAATCCCTGTTTTTCTTTTCACGATGGAGGGGCGGTGTATCTCCTTCTCTCATCAATATCATTAAAAAAAAATTATTTATTTGAATGTTTTTTAAATTATTTATTTTTAAACATTTCTTTAAACCCAGTGACATATTCTATTTATTTTTTGTTTTATTTAATTGATTATTTATTTATTCTTCCCGGTGTATTTATTTATTTATTTTTATTGTTTGATGACGAGCGGTATTCCTTTTTTTATTTTTATTATTATTATTATTATTATTTTATTCTTGGTCGCAGCATACTAAGGTTTCACACCGTTCTGCTGTGGCCACACCCTGAGCCACTCAACCGGATCCTGAGTGGGAGGATCGAAGGGCTATAAGGGAAGATGTGAAGGCCCAAAAAAAAATCACACAGAAAGGTTTAGATTACACAAAAAGCCAAAGGCCAAATAATAAATTTGATGAAATTTCCATTTGGTAAAATTTTCAGCTCCAGGTAATGAAATAATTAAGGAAAAATATAGTAAATAATATTTTAATGCTTCTGCTAAGGAAGGGAAAAATTTCAAACAGAACTAGAGAGAGAAAGAAAAAGCATCTTGTTTGTTTCCTTCATTGACCATTTGAAACTTTGAAGAAGGAGGGAAGAATTTTCCGAAACCTTGGTTTAAAAGGAATATGAGCTGCATAATAATAATAACTATTAACATTTAAAATAAAGTTGTTCAAAGTTTTTAAGGTAACTATTTATTTTGAACAAAGAAAAAGTTTCATTTCAATTTATCATTAATTAATCAAATTTATAATTCACGTATCTTAAAAAATACTACTGATTGATAAAACAAAAGGAATAGTTTTAAGTCCTTATACAGGGCAAAACCTCCTCTTTTGTTTTTCAAATTGAATCTTTCATAAAACTTTTCAAAAAAGTTGTATGGTTCAAGTTGATTTTCTTATTAATGTTTTTTATTATTATATTATATTTAATGATCTTTTTTGCTCTAGGAGAACTCCTCAGAGCATACAAAATATAATATCTCTATAAATCTATAATATTATAGGATGAAAAAAGTGTGGATAATTCAAGTAAATATTAAGACAGGAATCAGAACTATGAAAAAGACTACATTTGGCCAAAAATTACTAGCAGGGTTTGCAAGAAAAAAATATTCAATTTAGACTGCTGTGCACATTATAAAACAAATGGAATAATTCCTAATCTCAGGTGTTTGCAGAAAATAATGCAAAAATAATGATTTCAACTAACATTTGAAAGTTCAGGTATAAAATTCTCTCTTAAAATTATAAATGAAATATGTATATCATAATCCAATAATTTAGATAATATTCCAATAAAATGAAAATAGTAATGGAAAGAAAAATGATAAATTTAAAGTGGAGAATAAATGAAATAAGATATTCACGCACGGATCAACACCTATCCAATTGTTCCTATGGAAATTTCCCTCAGATGTAAAATTATATTTAAAATAACATTTCATAACAAATTGCTATTTTCTGAAATTTCATGTTATTAATTTTATTTTGTATATAGTTGAAAAGTAGAAATAAATTTCTAATTTTCATTTCATATTTTGATGAAAAACCAGATCAAATTCAGGAAGTCCAGAAGAAAGAAATAGATCAAATTGATTTGTTTATTTTGTATCCAATCTTTTGATTTGTAAATGATAAAAAGACAATGATAACGATAAACCAATAAAGATATTCTTTCGGTAAAATCATTATAAAACAGTTGGGATAATTCTAAGCCAACAATTAATGTTGACAGAATCGCTTCATCTGTTTGTATTGTTTTGATATTCTTAAAAGAAAAAATGCAAAAGGAATGATTTAAAGTACACGATCTATTTAAATTTAAAGGTTTAACAATAAAATTCTCTGCTTTGAAATTTTAAATAAAAAAATTAACATTTTTGAATAAAAATGAATAATAAACAATTTTTGTTTATTTATGCTTGAGGAATAACAACTACCTTTGGACTTCACATTATCCTCACATATTTCTTTTTGGATGTCCTTTCTCTGGATTATAGCCATTTTAATACTTCTATACATATCAAATATATCAATTATAACCTAAATATTGAAAGAAGTCAAACAGGAATCACTACATTGGGACAATAAATTACTACCAGGGTTGGCAAGAAAAAATATTCAATTTGATCAGGGATGTAGAAATGAAGGGATGAAGTGAGGGCTCTTTCTCTCCACCATCTTAGTTCCAGTGAATTTATTCATTTTCTTATTCGTAAGAGGCTACGATAGATAAAATATCAACGAAGGAGAAATGGGAACCGAATCTTCAGGCTCTAATTTCACCACGACTGAGAATTCAGGATATATAAATTCATTTCTATTTGACAAACAAAAACATCTACAGTTCTCGATCGAGCAGAACGATATCCATTATTTTCATTTAAAAAAAAAAAAAACTCAAAATTCTGAGCATTCAATGTGTCAATTGTGCTTCTTAATCGGCCAACTGTCCCTCGTGTGTAGTTTCATTTACACTGAATACTAGATAATAAAAAAAATATTAAAATAAAATTGTTCCAAAGTTATAAAAGTTTTAAAAGTGTTTTTATAGTATTATGAACAAAGAAAAAACATCATTTCAAATTTCCACAAAAAACTCAAGAGAATATGACAATTCCAGATGCGAAGCCCGCATTCAGACTCAGGTATTCTCCCCTCTCGGTCAAGATTGAGAACAGGGCAAAATGTAATAAAATATTCTACATCCCCCCCCTCCTCCACCGGTCTCCTTGTATTAAAATAATTTATGATCACCGCCCTCAATACGCCACTGGAAGTGTCAAGAGGGAGAACAGGGCAAAATATAATAAAATATTTTACAATCACCCCCGCGGTCCCCTTTTATTAAAATAATTTATAATCACCGTGCCCCTCAATACGCCACTGGTAGTGTCAAGATTGAGAACAGGTCAAAATATTTTTCTAATCGGGAATATAATAGTAAAGGAAAATTAATAAAATTTTATATTATTTTGCCTCTGTATTTAGAGATCACGCCGGCATCGATCGTTCAGCAAACTCATTATTATAATAGGTCTTTTAACAAATATAACAAAAGGTATAGCTTTAAGTCCTAATACAGGGCAAAACCTCTTCTTTTGTTTAACAAATCGAATCTTTTATAAAACTTTTCTAAATACTAGAATGTTAACAAACATTCAATTTACTTATATCGAATTTTCATATTACACCTTTATCATAATAATACAGATTACTATATAGGTATTAGAGGATGAAAAAAGTGTGGATATAATTCAAGTAAATATTAAGGTAATTATCAGAACTTTGGAAAAAAAAATTCTTAAGACTTGGAAAAAAGAAAAAGAAAAACCTAGGAATGAAGGGCATGCTAACCCTTCTCAGTTTTCTAAAAAATTTAATTAAATCTATTTAATTTATTCTTTACTTCCAAGAGACTAGGATAGATTAAAATTTCAACGAATAACTCGGTACAGAATCTCCAGGCTCTCCTAATTTAAGCCTATTAGTAGATTCAGAATATTTATGATATATATAAACATATATATATAAAAACCCGTTTTTCCGGGTAACTCCAAAGGGTGTGTTTGGCTTAAATTACAAAAGATTTTTTCTGCTTGATCCAAATAAATATACGAATATATATAGTTTTATTTGTTAGGGAATATATATAGTTTCGAAGACTTTGCTTTCATTTTCTGTCTTTTTTTATAAACATTTTATTTGTTTTTTCTTTTAGGCATAAGACTCAATTTGAATAAATAAACGTTTGAAAGTATTCATTAGACTGAATGATGCTTACTAACAAACAGATATTCATTCAAATTGAGTTTTCATGACCAAAAATATTTATTAAAAAGGCTTAAGATAGAGGCCAAACCACAGAAACTATAATTTTTAACAATTAAAATTACATAACGTATATCTATTATTTTATGAAAACGAATTATTATGAAAATTTACTTCAATAAAGCAGTGGACACTCTCTTTGATTCGATCTTAAAAAAATCAACAATTCTGCTACACCCGGCAAAATAAAAACTATTTTATTTTAGTCCTTTATTAATTAACCTTTAATAAATTTTGAAAAAAATATCAATATGACAAAAAGTATTTCTTACTAGAAGGAGTTAGTTAATAAATAGTATAAAACATTCCAAAGAAAATAGTTCAAATCTTTGGACAAAACCCCTCTTTGATAATTATTTTTTAATATATGATCACTATAGAGAAATAATGTTAGATTTATTTGAATATATATCCACTACCTACATATAAATTTTACATTCAATGATTTTTTGAATTCATGGCAGAATTAATGATTTCAGAACAAATGATAAAATTAAATACAATATCATTTCTTAACTTATTTCTCATACTATAATATATGAAATGGATACAAAATACCTTTTGTTGATTGTAAAACCACCTGAATATTTGAATAATAATCGAAAATCAGCAACTACAAGAAGCGCTCGTTGTATAGTAAATACAGTTGATGTCTGTGTGTTTCTGAGGGGTGAATTCGCATTGAATAGATTTCACCCCTATCGTGATTTTCACCACCAAGTAAAATGTTTGAAATTATGTTATACATGTTATATATTTATATATTTATTATGTTATATATTTTAAATTTAATTTTATTTAAAAGTATTTGTTCTTTAAAATATCAAATTTAAAAACTTGAAAAATAAACTATTTCTAAATTAAGAAAAGTAAATAATAATTAATGATATAAATTAATATGGAAAACACTTTTAGTATGAAATTTTAGTTGTCTTAAGAGATGATTTGTACAGATTGAAGAGAAGCTTTAAATTTTTGAATGTAAAATAAATCGACGACCTCCGAAGAACCATTGGTCTTCCGAATATGTGCTCTGAATAAGGCCAACTGGGCATCCATCTTAAGTTCCAGTGAAGTTTTTGAACTAAATGAATAAAATAGCAAAATAGAAAAGATTATACATTGTTTATTAAGCAGATACTTTTTCGATAAGATAGCAGTATCGTCTTCGGGTTTATTTTTAATCAAAATTGACTATTAATTCATTAGTTGGATAATGAAATCACTGAACCGCACTTAATTCAGAAACAACCTAAATCAGCAATGACGTATTTTAAATTAGGGATCTAGTGACATTATAAAACTTGGTAGTAGATTTAATCTAAAAAAATATTTATTTAACATAAGTAATATGATTATGATTGAAATTATTACTTAAAGATTTCATCGAATATTCAAAGAAAATTTTAAAGTTTCCAATTGCGGAACATTTTTTAAATATGATATAATATTTTTAATTAAAGAAAATTGGCAGCTAAGATTCTCAAAAATAAATAAATAAAAATAATTTTTGCGCATTATATTAAATAATGTAGGTATAAAAAAGTTGAAGATAGGAATATTATTCTGATACCCACGATATCTCAAAAGAACGAAAAGTCATAGAAAGTTGGTTCTGGTGAAATTTTTTTGTATTTTCGATGAGGAAAATCAAGATTTTATACTTTCCAACTGCATTTAAGACTTCCGATTCAAAAATGAAAAAAAAATCATTTTGACTTTAGTAAAATTAAAAAAAAGTTTAATAGTATGATACAAATATGATTTTAGATTTGATACAAGTATGATTTTCAATTTCAATCAAATGATTAAAATTATTAGGTTGGAGTGAAAGTTCTTGTGGTTTTTAACTATAAACTTCAAATGCACATATCTCAGCTCAAACACAACTTTATTAATCAAAAAAATAATTTTTAGAAAAAAAACCGACTTTAAAAAAATTAAATGCAACAACTAAAATAATAAGAACTCAAAAATAAAATAAAATGCACTAAAAGGTATAAAATAATTATCTAATTTACAAACATATACATTTTAGAATCGCACTCGACGGATCTTACTTAGTACGTTTAGCGGGTAATGAAGACAACATCGCGTAGGCTCGCTTATATAGTTTGTTTGGCACTGACTTCAAAAAGTGATTTCATGTAACAATTTCATCGTTTAGATCGATAAAATTAACAAATATCCAGAGACAGGGAGTGGGGATAAAATTTAACCCTCTGGTCCAAATAAATTGTTATTCAAAATCTAAAAGGAAAAGTTGCGCCTGCTCCTTACCTATCGGCTGCCCCTTCCAGCACAAAAAATAAAGTCCAGGCTCCTGATTGGCAGACAAGCTGTAATACCAAAGGATGATCTCATCTTGAAAAAATGTGCTTTTTTTACTCGACATCCGCTGAAAGCTGATAAAAATAAACTGATGTGACTACCATTCAGCTCTCTTGTATTCAATAACAGTTGACGACACTCCGAACCTAGGATATTGTCTTTTGTATGAATTCTTTTAAATTCACACTAGCAAATCAATTATATAGGATGATAAACAATTCTATTTAATAATATAGGATGTTTTAAAGAGAAAGTAATCGACTAGTTTTTTAAAAAAAGAAAATTTAGAATTAAGGTCTTGTATTGCAATGGACTACGAAATGATAAAATAGGTAATTTATTTTTTATTTGTACCAACCTTTTGTTACATGATAGTAACATAATCAGAGCCTAATTATTAAAAAACATAAGAAAATCTTCTGGAGCGACCGTGTTATCATGGACGTCGCACGACCGACCCTTAAAAAGTTGAACGAATTGGAATATGAAACTCTACCTGACCCACCATACTAGCCAGATCGCTCGCCCACAATTTTCATTTCGCAATCTCAACCAACTTTTTGGCGAATGAACAATCAGCAAATGCTAAGTCCCTGTCGATGAATCGCGGCTTCTATTCAAAAACGTCAAAAGAAAGAATATTTGAGTTTCGACATGTGTTTCAACCAAAGAATTGCCGAAAGGCGTCCACTGTAAGATGTCAATGTGGTGTGATCGCCACAAAATTGGTTGTGATCGCAAAATGACTGTGCTGCCTTCCATCTTTTCTCATAGTGGTACAGCATAATATGACGAATATGAATATGATTTTCGACACGCATTTTCTTAAAGAAATAGAGAAGATTATTTTTATTAAAAAAATAATCAACAACAACAATTATCACAAACGAAAAACGTGCCAATAAAAACGGCAGATAATTATGCACCAACCTAATAGATATCTTGTAGACATCTTAAAGACAATTAGAGCTGAATAAGTCAACTTGACAATAAAAACGGCGGATAATTGTGCACCAACCTAATAGATATCTTATAGACATCTTAAAGACAATAAGAGCTGAATAAGTCATCTTCAAGAGCGATTGTGCTATCTGGGGTGTGGCCGGGCCTTGTCGTGGAGAAAGATAGAACCATTTCTGTTGACCAGTGCTGGACAAAAACGTTGAAATTTTTCTCTCGCCCCCTATTATCCCTTTTTTAAGCACCTCGACAACTTCTGAGAAATTATTCAAATCCCAGAGAGATGCTGAAACGTAATTCAATGAGTTTGTCGCCTCCAGGACGCCAGAATTTTATTCCACCGGAATAACAAAACTTGTTTCTCGTTGGCAAAAGTGCATTAATTGCAATGGCCTTCATTTTGATTAATAAAGTTTTAGGCATCTTTTTTCGAAAAAAGATGGAATTTTTCAAAAATCAACCCAGGTAATTTAACCATAATAATATTAAGAAAAAAGCATAATAGGAAAATAAGGACACGTTTTTATGTGTGACTTTTTTGTTCATCAGCGAACGTTTCGTGGACTTTTCCGACTTCTTCAAGGCTTCAAATAGTTATGCCACACATTCGTCAAAATTTTCTTGTTATCTTCGTTGAAGATCATCAGATACACAGATTTCAAAAAATATTTTGCACATTCACATAAACAATTTTTCCTTCTATTCTTTATATCAATAATTAATAATTTTTTTTTAAGTTTGAGATTTCTAAATGTAAAGATCAATAAAAACGAGAATTCTATTCTATTGTTTTAAAAAACAGTGTTGCCTCATTCTATGTATTTCTGTTTTGTATAGTGTAATTATTAATATAAAGAATAGAAGGAAAAATTGTTTATTTGAATCTGACAAATATTTTTTGAAATTTGTTTTTCTGATAGTCTTCTATGGTAACGAAAATAAAAAGAAAATTTAGACGAATGTGTGGGTGGCATGACTATTTGAAGCCCTGAAGAAGTCGGCAAAGTCGACGAAACGTTGGCTGATAAATAAAAAAGCCACACATAAAAACGTGTCCTTATTTTCCTATTATAAACTTTTAAAATTAAAAAAGGAATTTATTTTATTTAGGGTCGAATCTAAGATTTTAGTAGAAAGTAGCTTCAAGGCTCGCCTTCGGCGGCTCTCTTGCTAGCCAGGGGGCTCGCCTCCTATTATAAACTTTCAAATTAAGAAAATAATTTATTTTATTTATGGTTGAATCTAAGATTTTAGTAGAAACTAGCTGCAAGGCCCGCCTTCGGCAGCCCTCTTGCTAACCAGGGGCTCGCCCACTGGCCCCCCACCCCGAAGCACACTCAGCACCCCCACCCACCCCAATGTACAGACAAAACCTTAATTTATATATATAGATTTCATTTAAATTAGTAACCATGACGACTGTTTTTGTTGGGGGACGGACATAGGTACATACATACAGAGGCAGGCACAAATGCGCTTTAGTAGTATAGGATATTTTTACAATGCATATCAGAGAGCTTCGTCCGCTCAGGAGTCGAGCCCAAACGCTAACTTGCTTGCCGGGCAGTTAGTCAAACCCTTAAGACAAATCTCTCTCCGATATGGAACATATATAAGAAATAATGCAATGTAAAAATATTTCTACTAAAATCTTATATTCATCCCTAAATAAAATAAATTCTTTTTTTAATAAAGTTTTGTTTGAGCTGAGATTTGAAGTTAATAGTTAAAAATCGCAAAACAACTTTCTCTCCAACCTAATAAATAAGAAATTAAATTTATCTCAAGATGATGAAATTAAATTATCAATTTTTAATAGTTTATGGTATATTATATTTAAGTGTAATAAAAGAAATTAAAATCAAAGATATTTATTAGTAATGAAGCTGTTAAAGCTTTAATTTTAGTGATTAATTTGATTTTAGTTTGAATTTTTATTTAAATCTCACATAATTAATTATAATTATTTATTGAAGACGAACAAATAATATAATTTAACTATGACGTTTCGATCGACTTATTCTGCGATCGTTCTCAAGTATTAGCACCCAGATTAACTTATAATCGGGGTGGGTGCTCAATGACCATTCAGAGAGAGTTTAGAGTTCACAGAGAAGAGAGAAAAAGACGTGTTTTGAGAAGAAAACATTAATATATTATTAATATAAATTGATTGATTAATAATATTAATATATTTAAATATATAATTAATGACATTATAGCGTAGAATCGCTACATTTTCATATCTTCTCGATGTACGCCTAGGAGGTAGGCAACGAGCCATAATATTCAATTCACTTGATTTTTTCTTATCATTTACTGTATGTGTTTTAATAATGACTGAATAACGAAAGTAGGGGCGGGATTTCACAAAATAATGTTTATTAATTACATTGCCATCGATTTTTTTTATTATTTGTTTCAATTTAACGGCGTATAACAAAATATAGTAGCCGAATAAATCGAAATTCTTAAAATTTACAATTTTCAAATCAGATCCTCCACCTCAAAGGGCTGTCCGATCAATCTCAAATTTTGTACACATTATTTTCTTACCCAACCTCACAATTTGAGTCCCGGGAAAAATTTTCTGGTCGGAAAATAAGGTCCACCCTAGTGCTCATACTTGAGAACGATCGCAGAATAAGTCGATCGAAACGTCATAGTTATATTGTATTATTTATTCGTGTTCAATAAATAATTATAATTAATTATGTGTGATTTAAATAAAAGTTCAAACTAAAATCAAAGATGTTGATAAATATGTTTAATTTATTCACCCCTCGAGTGTCGATTCCAAGACCAAACCTGCTATTCTGCAGTTCGCTTATCACTTGAGATTAATTCCTTTCGACATATATTTATGTTTACAGCTTGGGCTTGACTCCGGAGAGGGTGAATCTTGCTGACATCTAAATTAAAAATATCTAAAAACATCTTTAATACTGATTTTTTAATTTTTTTTTTACGATTCAATTAATTCGAGGAATATTTGTAGTGGATTGAATTTCTAAGATTTTATATTTTTCAACATTCGAAAACACATTCAATCTTATTATATTTAAGTTTATTTAATACTAAGGTTGATCTAGACTGAGAGCTTACCCGGGGATGCCCCCACCCTCCTAGCCCGCAGTTTCATGAAAAATATCCCCCCACCCTTGAACATTATATTTTATTCACTTCTAAAGACTTAGAAGAGGTTTTTATTCCCTTTTGTGAAGTTATTAAATTAGTCGTTTTTATTTTTAGCATATAATGCTAATTTTGCAAAAATTTTCAACCTCCCCCGCAGAAATTTCAAAGATACTTTCAGTCTGAAGCCCCCCCCCCCTGTGGGCATCTCTGGGTTACCGATTTTTGAAAATAAAAAAATTCATATAATTAATGTAACGATTTAAGCATCTTATTTGAGTATCTTTTTTTGAAAAAAGATGGAATTTTTTAAAAAATCAACCCAATTATATAATATTAAAAAGTGAATTTAATTTTATTTAGGAAACAAATCAAAGATTTTAGTCGAAATATTTTTACATTGCATATCAGGTGCATCTTATATATGTTGCATTTCGGTGAGAGATTTGTCTTAAGGGTTTGTCTAACGGGCCCGGCAAGCTTAATTAGCGCTTGGGTTCGATTCCCAAGTGGACGAAACCCTCTGATATGCAATGTAAAAATATTTCTACTAAAATCTTTGATTTGTTTCCTAAATAAAATAAAATTCAGTTTTTTAAAAAAATTCATTTTTTAAACCCAATTATATTAATAAAATCTTTATTTTTTACTCCTTAAATCAATTTGTAAGATATAACATATCAGTGGCGGTTGGTGACTTTTCAATTAGGGGATGCTGTCCAAAAAATATCTTCATTTTTTTAAATTTATATTAATTTTCGTTTTTTTTTTGCAAATTTCATCGAATACGGCATCACTTTCGTTATTTTTAAATTTAACATTAGATTTTTTAAAAATATATTTGTAACTTTCACCCCATACGGATACTGCTTAAGTGCTTTATGTGAGTGAGGGTAAGAGTAAGAAAATAATTTTTGTGACTTAAACTCCACAGTCCCTCAGACAGAAATAGGCCATCTTCCAAAAGGAATCTGCCTGTCCTATAAGAAAATTTTAAATAAGCATAACAAGCTATGACTTGTCTATGAACTCTTAGTTATTTCCGATCTTAAATATTGAGAGATTTAAAAATGGATTAGTCCAAAGATTCCCGAATCATCTTTATTTATTCCTTTTTTTGTATTATTTCTATTTTAATAATTCCTCAGCGAGAACAATTTTTATTCAATTAAAACTCGTCAGGACTTGTCTTAGGTATGCTTGAACTGGAAGATATATCTACAGACAGGGACTTCAAACCTTCTATCGGCACCCTTTTCGGTTAAATCATTAATTTTAATTGCCCCTTGAAACTATGCAACAATTTCATTTCATTTCGAGAATCAATATACCTACCTACTTTTCAAAACAAAAAAAATGTTTTTTATAGAAATACTTGAAATAACGGATAATAATTTGAAAATTTAAAGATCCTCCTGAATTTATAAAAATACTCAAAATATTTATACATATACCTTATACCTATGTATCAGTGGCGTGCGGTCCATGGATGCTGTGGATGTGGAGAATCCCTAAAATATCAAATATTTTGAGTATTTTTATAAATTCAGGAGGATCTTTAAATTTTCAAATTATTATCCGTTATTTCAAGTATTTCTATAAAAAACATTTTTTTTTTGTTTTGAAAAGTAGGTAGGTATATTGATTCTCGAAATGAAATGAAATTGTTGCATAGTTTCAAGGGGCAATTAAAATTAATGATTTAACCGAAAAGGGTGCCGATAGAAGGTTTGAAGTCCCTGTCTGTAGATATATCTTCTAGTTCAAGCATACCTAAGACAAGTCCTGACGAGTTTTAATTGAATAAAAATTGTTCTCGCTGAGGAATTATTAAAATAGAAATAATACAAAAAAAGGAATAAATAAAGATGATTCGGGAATCTTTGGACTAATCCATTTTTAAATCTCTCAATATTTAAGATCGGAAATAACTAAGAGTTCATAGACAAGTCATAGCTTGTTATGCTTATTTAAAATTTTCCACAGCATCCATGGACCGCACGCCACTGATACATAGGTATAAGGTATATATATATATATATATATATATAATTTAATTTGTTGAAGAATGTTAGCTGCAACTCTTAAGACACTTGTTAATTTACTCAAATTAAAATCTCGAAAACACTAAAAGTTTATTATTTTTGAGTTGAAATCCAAATTCTTTTTAAGATACAATTGGTTATCGCAAATTTGAGTTGATACTCTAAACTAATAATTTCAACTATAATCATATTATCTTTGAAATATGAAATAAAATTCGGTGTTCAAAATGAATGTGTAATCGTCTCTCATTTTTTTTTAATATTATTAAAAAAAAATGATAAAGTCAGTGGATGACCAGAAGTAATGAAAAAAAATATTATTCTTTAATATAAATTATATATTATTATAGTATTCTAAATTAATAAAGTTTTTGTAGGGAAATAATGACAATAGCTTATGCAAATAATTTTTATTTTTTGCCAACGTTTTGTGTTCGATTACTGGCCTTATGTTTTTGCTAAGAATGAATATTAATAGAATGACAAATATGCAAAGAAGTTAATTTATTTGAGCCCTGTGAAGTCAACAAAGTTGACGAAACGTTGGCAAAAAATAAAAATTATTTTCATAAGCTATTGTCATTATTTCCCTACAACAACTGTATTAATTTAATCGATGGACATAAATAATCAAAATTAGTATTCTAAATTTGTAGCAAATATTCAGCTTGATTCAATAGGATTTAAAAAGAGTAAAAAGAGTTACTTACTTTATTAAATATGGAGCCATGTTTGAAGAAATCTCTATGGTCTTGGAACTCGTTCATTCCCTGATGTGTGGCAACTCACAAGTTAAAAGTTAACATTTCTAACTTGTTAAATAAGTATATTTAAATATTTATAGACATAATTGGAAGAGATTTGAACGGCTGAAGCATTTCTAATAGAATGAAGTTTTTGTTTTGGAGAAAAAAATATATATGCTAATATCAACGAATGTTCCAATAGCAAGGATGTGGAGGGGAAATTCAGGCATGCGCATACGTATACTGCTACTTTTATCATTAGAACGCTAAATTCTAACTTTCGAATGGAAACTTTAATTAATTTACTATCATTAAATTTATAAATTAATTACTTTTTACTATCATTAAATTTATAATTGATAAAAACTAAAACAAGGCTTTATTAAAAGAAAAAAATATTTGTTTAATGTATAGATCAGGGATTCCCAAACTTTTCCAAGTCGAGGCGCTTTTTTACTTTATCCAATGCGAAGCATGGGAGAAAGTATTGGAATCGCTCTTGAGGCAAGCGCGACTTCAAAGGGTCCTCAGGTAAAGACTACGGAACCCATAGACTCAATTAAGGTCACAAATTGAAGTATTCAATGAGATTGAATTTTAGCACGTGACGGTTTTGCCAAAAATTACCTGGAATCTCGTCGAGAGGCCAAAAAGTGCCATTTTTTTTTGGAAGTGCGTGCGGATGGATGGATGGATGGATGTGTGTTATCGTTTTTTCGTCCACGATTTTTTCCACACCTTTGCGCTGATTGAAATGAAATTGAAAACCTACCATTAGTTTAACAAAATGAAGCGCTGATTAGTTTTTGGTACATATCGGTCCACAAACATTAGTACTTTATTTCAGTACTTTTTTAGTTTTTTCTAGATATCTTGAAAATGACTTAACCAATTTTGATGAAATTTAATATCCTAATTAAGTACCTTGGGGACCACAAAAAAGGTTAAATAAAGTTTTTAGTAAAATTATATTTTAATGTACTTTGCTCAAGAACATATTAATATTTCAAATGAATTTGGATAAAGTTTAGCAACGATCCGTTGCAGTTTATTTCAATTAGATTTTTTCCATGTCGTCTTATTTATATTATTTATTTTGGCCGCGCAGAAAGGGGCCTCCCCTTACAACAGATAGGTAGATGACAAAATTGGGTTATACAAACGGTGGTAATATTTACAGTAGTAGCCAGGCCCATGCTGGCCAGGGGGGGGGGATAGGGGACTTGTCCCCTGCGCCCTTTGCCTAAATGGCTTTTTGCGCCCCTGTCCTAAAATCGTGAAAAATCTAAAAAACAAAAACAATTAAAATTTGTTTTAATGTAGTCAACAAAACCAAAATTAAATTATTTACTCTCGGAATGAATAATATTAATATTCTTATAGAAGAACATATTGGCATATTGAATCTAGCTAGTTATTTTTACAGATAGAAATATTTTTAGAATGAATGTTTTAAAGAGAAAAATATATAGTTTATTTATTTATGTTTAGCTCCTTCGTATTAATAATAGAAAATTTTGAAATGAATAAATGAAATTTAATAAATGTTCATGTTGAATTATTTATTAGGTTGATGCATAATTATGGAACGTATTTTAAAAATATTTTAAGTCTCGATTCTTGGAGGCAATCCACGCTTTGACATCGGCCACCAAGTCATCCAAATCGTCGTAGATCTTAGTCTTTTGCCAGTTTTTCAAAGAGCGGTTGATGTGATAGTCCGTCGGTGCTTCGGTCGGTGAGTACGGCGGATGTGGGAGTAGATCCCAGCCCTTATTGGCGATGAATTCGACGACCCGGCGCTCAACATGTGGACGTGCGTTATCGTGATGGAACACGATGTGGTACTTTTTGCGCAATCTTTTCTAAAATTCGAACGCGATCAGCTCTTGTTGTTGTCGGAGAGTTCGTGGGGAACCCATCCAGCCAATTTCCATACATTGCCAACCTTTTTGAGGCGTCGAACGATCGTTGATTGGTCTACATTGAAGTCTGCAGCCAGCATTCGTGTTGTAAGGCTTTCATCCTCTTCCACGGCTGTCAGAAGTCCGATGGCCGACCTCTTCCTTCTTTTTTCTCCAAACTAGTGTCACCTGATTTGAAACGGGCAAACCACTTCCATACTGCCCTATCAGTAATTTTTCCTTCGCCAAAAAGTTCGTTGAGATCGCGAAATGACTGTGCTGCCTTCCATCCTTTCTTGTAGTGGTAGAGCATAATATGACGAAGATGAATATGGTTTTCGACACGCCTTTTTATTAACTATAAATAGGGAAGATTGTTTTTATAAAAAAAATAAACAAAACACCATTTTTGGCTAAAGAAAAACGCGCCAATACAAACGTTTCATAATTATGCAGCAACCTAATATTATTGTAAGTTACTAGTTTCGCCATTGTTTGGCTCATCAGACCTATTTACATTTTTTGTTTATTTATTTATTTATTTCAACGGCATGTTCCTTTAAAAAAATTACAAAAGTAATACAAAGAAACACTACTTAGTAAAAAGTAGAGAAAAAACATCAAAGTTAAACATACAAATAATAAACAATAAAACAGAGTAAATCAGATATAATAATTATGATAGTGAGTATTGAAATATATAGTTATATATATATATATATATATAATTATAAAGATTTTTTTTTGGTTGAACAACACATTTCACTGTGAAATCACAGATAACATATCACAACAGATCAGTTTTTATCCATTCACGGACCAGTTCCAGAAAGAATACATTCGACGAGAGAGAGAGTAATTAAATAAAAGGCTTATTTTTCAGCAGTTTTTTTTTAATTTTAAATGGTGGTTCTTTTATTTATTTATCCAAATATTTCAGAAATTTTGTGCAATATTCCTTCTTCAGTGGATCAAAAAAAAAAAAAAAATCACCGTACTTGTTGAGTCTTTAATAAAAAAATAGAACACAGGGCCACAGAGACATTTCAATTTGTTATTCTTAATTCTGTCCTTAAAACAATAATAATTTTTTCCTTTATATAAATTTCTTTTTTATACTTTAAAGAACAAGTCAACACATGGGCTGAAAAGTCCCGGGCCTAAGAAAGAAAACACGTTTTTCTTTGATCAAAATTAGCTTTATTCATCAACGTAATTTCCATCAAGAGCAACGCAATCATTCCAGCGCCGCTTTAACATTTCGATACCACTTTTGTAGAATGATTTATCTTTTGCCTCAAAATAGGCCTCAGTTTCAGCGATAACCTGTTCATTTGTGCGAAATTTCTTACCGGGGGCATTTTTTGAGGTCTGCGAACAGCCAGTACTCGCTGGGAGCCAAATCTGGCGACTACGGTGGATGTGGGAGCAATTAAAAGTTCAATTCATGTAGTTTTGCCATTGTTTTGATTGACTTGTGACACTGTGCGTTGTCTTGATGAAACAGTACTTTTTTCTTCTTCAAATGGGGCCGTTTCTTTGCAATTTCGGTCTTCAAACGCTCCGATAACGCTATATAATATCCACTGTTGATGGTATTTCCCTTCTCAAGATAGTCGATGAATATTACACCACTCTCATCCCAAAATACCGAGGCCATAACCTTTCCAGCCGATTGTTTTGCTTTTGGGCGCTTTGGACGAGGTTCAGCAGTTGCTGTCCACTCAGATGAGGATCGTTTTGATTCCGGAGTGAAGTGATGGATCCATGTTTCATCCATATGTGACATATTGATGAAAAAATTCCGGTTTGTTACGTTTAAACATGTCCAAACACTGCTCAGAATCATCAACACGTTGTTGTTTTTGGTCAACAGTGAGCAAGCGCGGCACCCACTTGGATCAGAGCTTTCTCATACTCAAATGCTCATGTAATATAAAGCCAACACGTTTTTTTGATATCTTTATGATGTCAGCTAACTCACGCAGCTTCACTTTTCGATCATTTAAAACGATTTTGTGGATTTTTTTGATGTTTTCTGGTGTTACCGCCTCATTTGGACTGCGTTCTGCATCATCGGTGTCCCTACGACCACGTTTGAAGTCAGCAAACCAACTTTTTATTGTTGTTTCTGATGGAGAGGAATTCCCATAACACTTTTCAAGCCATTGCTTTGCTTGAACGGTTTTTCCCATCAAGAAAGTGTAAAATTAAAACACGAAATTGTTTTTGATCCATTGCTCTGAAAAGCGTCACTCTTAGTACAATAACTCACAAACTAATTAATAGAATATCATGAAATTTTGACAGCTGTCTTTTGAAGGTTGGTACTAACTGAAAAATAGGCGAATTCAAAAAGCTAGCCCAATGTATGTGTTAGGCCCGAAATTTTTCAGCCCATGTGGTATAATCAATACACTAATGTAAAATAATTGTTATTGTTTTAAGGGCTGAATTAGGAATAACAAATTAAAATGTATCTGTGGTTGTGTGTTCTAATTTTTGTCAAGGCTCAACACTATTTTTGGTTCCTCTGAAGAAGGAATATTGCACTAAATTTCCGAAATATTTGGATAAATAAATAAAAAAACACCATTTAAAATTTAAAAGACTGCTGAAAATAAGCCTTTCAATTAATTACTTGAAAAAAATGTATTCTATAAATTTTTTCTTTCCTTAAAAGCAAATGCAAAGAATCTACCGAAATTTCGAAAAAATAATTCCCCTTTTTATTTTATTGAAAGTATTTTAAATACAATTAAAGATAAAAATATTAAAAAATTAATAAATTCTCTGGAATGCAATTGTGGTAGAATGTCTCACCCGGGGATAGAAAGAAAAGGGTGCGAAATATAATCTTGGGCGTTTCTATACTAATCCCGTATACATATCGAGACAAGTCCATATCCATTGGAGACATTGAAACAAGCTCAGACACGAAATAAAGAATTTTCTATTAATCAAGTATATATTAATAGTTTTATCATTAGCCTCTACTTCTCCTTAACACAAGCGAACTATTTTAATACTAGTAATAAAATTGCATGCAAAGCCTATATTATAGAGTTGAAATATGTTAAAAAAACTGCAAAATAAAAACACATGAAAAAGAATTATACTCTGAATCAATGGTTATAGGTTAAATACGTATGAAATAATTTTTGGGTATAAAAGTAAAATATAAGCTTTAAAAGCGATTCAATGCAAATAATTGAATTGGCCACACCATATACATTTACAAATATATATACATTTATTTATTTATTTATTTATTTATTTATTTATTTAGATAATTTTACGGACTAGTAGTCCACTTACAAAAATGTCAAATACGTGTATAATGAGTGTTATATCAAGAAAAATAAAAAAAAAAAATATTTTTTTTTTTTTTTTTACAAAGAATTACAAAATAAAACATCGAAATCATATATAAACAATGCAATAAAAAATACAATAATCTATACTCGAACAATAAATATAATTAACAATAAAAGAACTATCACATGAAAATCATACAGAAAACAATAATGAAAAGAAAAGCAAAAGATAAAAGAGAAACATACATAAATAGGTACATAATTAAGTATTACAATGTTTACGGTGCTGGTGGGGATGTTCACATAAATTCATTCAAAACAAAAACAAAAACAAAAACAAAATCTCGTAAAAATTAAGTAAAGACAAAATTCAACAAAGATATGCCATTCAATAGTTTAATAATAATAAACCAAAAATAAAGCAATGCAAATCACATACACATATATATACATACTTACATATATATACTCAATTTTTTGAATTCAAGGTACCTGAAAAATTAAAAGAAACATCGGATTCAAATTTTTTCACGAAAATGAAAAATTAAATATTTTTGATTTGAAAGTTAGTAAATTAAACCAATACTGTAATTAAGTGAAATATTCTATGTCTAAGATTATATTAGAAATAATAATCCTATGATTAAGTGAACGATATAAATTTGTTAAGTATATAGTAAGCGAATTGTTTAATACAATTTTTAAAAAATATCACATTTTTAATATTATAAATAGGCTGGTAATTTGGCCCATTATATCTCGAAATAAGCACAAACCGTATATGATTCCTAGACAATATTTAGCCAAACAATTTAGACAAAAATTCTAAGAAGTATAGGTATATAATATAGAGTGCTGCTTTAATCGTATTTTTAAATATTTTTAGACTATAACGCTCACTGCATATACCTACAAGTTTTTGACAGGCGGAGTTTTAGAAAAATGGATTTAATATTTTTTTTTTCTAATATGATATAGTTTAGTAAATTAAGTTAATTATACTAAAGCTGCAATTGAGCCTAGCCTGCTTCTTTTTTAGAAAGTCCATTCGTTTGCTGATCTTATTTATAATTTTCGGCCATTTTTATTTCATTATTTTCAAACATCTAAAACAATTTTTAGATCAGTGTAAAATTAAACCAAGATAATACAGTAACTCATTAATCACGTACTAGACCACCGATCTGAGAAGTAGATATTAAGCATTGCTATAAATAACTTATTTAAATATAAGTATTAAATAATTCAAATTAACCGCGAAATTTTATTTAATACTCTGATAGTTAATTCTACATATCGAGAATTATTTAATTATTTTCCTGTCGAGTGCTCATTCATTTTTTTCAAAAAATAATTAAATTGATCTCGATATGTAGAATTAACGATCAAAGTATTAAATAAAATTATTTAAGATTTCGCGGTCCACTTGATTTAAAAACAAATTAAAACTAATGTTTAAATAAGTATATTTATTTTCAAGTAATAAATATTTTAATTATAATTATAGTTTTGTATTAAAATTTTTATAACATTTGTTAATTTTTTTATTGTACAATATAATTTAGGGGAAAGTGGGTGGTGAATCCCCCTCTCTGAATACGCCCATGGGCGGGCCTAACATGATTCCGTATGCGCATGTGCGAAATTCTCCTTCAACTCTCCTCCTTTCAATTCTCCACCTAAGGAAGATTCCAAGGCGTCCATCTTCATTTCAAGATCATTCTTTCATCTGATCAAATCTTGTTTTATTATAATTCCTATCTCTACCATCCAAAATGCCTCCCCGAAGACGCTTGTGGCGAGGCATCAAGAAGAGATATTGGATCGATCGTCAGTGGGCCTTTCGAACAGTAAGTACCCAATCAAATTTCTTCTAACTTTACTAATAACTAAATAAAAACACTCGAAATTTAATAAAAAGTTTCCTAATCATGAGTTTCCTACATTTGATTCACTCGCGAATCGAATACAGGTAATTTTTGTCAGATATTAAGTAATAATAATTTCTGAATTTATATATTTCTGTGTAAGAAATAATGAATTTTTAAATATTTTTCTAATTAACCCCTAGTAGCACAATGTTTCAAACTATATAGTAACTATATAGGGGCTATATATATTCTAGGAATCTATATAAGCACTATATAGTTACTATATAATTTGAAACATTGTGCTACTAGGATATATTAAGTGAATATATATCAAAGAGAGTTATTTTTGACCACTATCAGGAGTGGTCTAGCGATATATAATTCTTGTTTAAAAAATGTCGCGGTCAAAAATAACTCTATTTGATATATATTCACTTAATATATTAATTAGAAAAATATTTTAAAAGTTTCCTAGTTGAAATTTTATTTTATTTGTGATTAATATTTTCTAAATATTAACGAGACTTGGTTTGGTCAAAAATATTTTTCCTTTGATCGATTGGGAGGCGTTTGAATATAGTTTAATAATAGTCAGGCCATTACAGAGCCGCAGAAAATGAACGAAGAAGAGATTAAAAATTAAATAAAAATGAAATTCACAAATTCATATGTTAGACTAGGGTGGGTCGAAAAACTGAATTTTTTTTATCGAAAACACTTTAGTGCGGAAAAGTTGCCTATTGTAATAAGTAATTAATTGAGATTGTGGTGTTGGTGCAAGGTGAAACGTCTTTAATAAAGATAAAAGTAAATAAATATTATATGAAATATTCAATTTAATATGAGTTAAGATTTCTAGGTCACTTGTTTCACAATAAAATTAAAAAAATAAAAGATGTAAATTTTTTGTGAAACAAGTGACCTAGAAATCTTAACTCATAGTAAATTGAATATTTCATATAATATTTATTTACTTTTATCTTTATTGTAATAAGAAGAAAAACGGCATAAAAACAATTGAAATCGGTTAACATCTTCCGCTCGCGAATCGAACTTGAAACTTATGAAAAATTGCAAAAATCACGTTGTAATTTTTTTTCAAATAGTTAAAATTTTTTAAATAAATACACTAGTTTTTATCCTTGTTTTATGGTTTAAATAATTTAAATAAATTAAATTCTGATCAATAATATACTTTGTTACGGCAACATCTTCGAGAAATTCTATATTTTTTCTAAGATGTTACGCGAACATAAAAAAGTATAAAACTAAAGATTTGAGTATCTCCTTTTTAAAATAGTTGGAATGTTTTTCAAAAAATCAGCTCGGGTTCAGATTAACAAATCTATTTTAAAAGAGAAAGAATTTAATTTTTAGGACAAATTCTAAGATTTTAGTAGAAATATTATTAAATTGCGATATCAGTGGAGATTCATCTCCCCCCCCCCCCCCCAGGAGTAGAACCTGATGAACTAATATTCTTTCCGGACAGTCAGCTCACACCCTAGAGACAAAAAACCTCTTTCTGAATCGCAATATAAGATATAAGCACAGAGAATTCTTTACTCCATTATTATATAACGGCAATTAAAAAATTTAGCTTAAAATGAAAAAGAAGTTTTTCATAAAAGTCCTCTTATTTAAATATAAAACTAAAGATTTGAGCATCTTCTTTTTGAAAATAGTTAGAATGTTTTTCAAAAATCAGCTCGGGTTAAAATGAACAAATCTATTTTAAAAAAGTATATTATTGATCATAATTTAATTTATTTAGGTTATTTAAACCATAAAACAAGCATAAAAAACTAGTATTTATTTTAAAAATTTTAACTAATTGAAAAAAATTACAAAAATATCGAGACTGCAATTTTTCATAAGTTTAAAGTTCGATTTGCGAGCGGAAGATGTAATTAATTTTTTTATGCCGTTTTTTTCTTATTACAATAAGCAACTTTTTCACACTAAAGCGTTTTCGAAAAAAAATAACTTTTTTCGACGCACTCTAATTTAGACATTAGGAATTATCTTGAGATCGGGGATCAGTGGCTAAGAGAATATAGGAGCAAAGGCTCTTATTAAAAGCGACGCGAAGACCCCAGGTTCGAACCCCGGCTGATCCCTTTGTCTATAATAAAAAACAATATTTAATTCGTTCTCTAATTTTATATAATTTAAAATTGTCTTTCAACTTAGCCTCGTTGTGATTGCGCCCCGGGGTAAAGAAAAAATTATTTTTGACCTTTGAGTTTGTGATCGATTGGAAGGCGTTTGAATATAGTTATTTTTAATATTATAAGAAATTAAAAGAATTTGGATAAAAAATAGGAAACTTTTTAAAATTTCCAGGATATGTGCATGTTACAGGGACGTATCTAGGGAAAAATTTCTGGGTATGTGCCTGACATGTTATTAATCTCATTCTCTGAAAAGGCAATAAGATCAACTTTTTTTTAATAATATTGGTTCAAGAAGGCGCAACCCTTGTAGTCTTGCCTGACCACTTGCGTCGTGAATAAAATGGAAAATAGAAAGAAATTTCTTGGTTTGGGTAGAGTTCAATGATTTCTCTGGATGGGAGTTTTGCAACGCCTGAAGCTAAGATTGACCTCAACATCCCATTAAGAAAATGGAATACATTCGCAGGGGGCCTCAGAATCGAGGGTGTTGGCTTAATAGAGTCTTACAATGTTGAAATTGTTGATATTGATTACTTTTAAGGTGCTCCAAATTTGGTTTCATGAACAAACATGAAAATTATTTAAAAATTCATTTTTTATTGAATAAATTATTTCACTTACGGGGTTCATTTATGTGGAATATATACAGTTGAAGACAAAAAAATCGAGCCACCTATAGACTCTTTTTCTAAAACTTTGACTTATTTCAGCTTCTAGGCATCGGATTGGAATAAAAGAGGTGTCCTAGCTTAGAGATTTTAATAAGAAATAAATTGTTACATTTTGTACACACATTTGTTGATATATGTGCCAATAATTTTAAAAGAGGACTAAGTCAAAAAATTAAAAATTTAGTTTTTTCATATTTTATGTTCCATCCATTTAAAAAGTACAGTAATAAGATGTCGGTTTTGAAAAATCGCATAAAATTGAACCGGTATGTGGATTTCTAGTTGTCTCATTATACAGAATTCGAATCTTGTTTATTTTATAAAACTTTAAATATCGCGAAACTAACAACTCAATGACTTAGACCAATTTCATAATTACGGGCACATATATAGAAAAAAATACGAGGAAATCAAACTTTCTAATTTTAAGAAAAAAATAATTTCATTAGTTTTCAAATTTATCTTAAATTTTATTTTTATTTTTCTCAAAAATTTAATTTAATTTAATAAAGAAATTTAGAATTAAACATTAGGTACACTTTATTTCCAATATCTTAAAATTACAAAGTGCTATGTTCTTATTTTTTTCCATATATCTAAAAATTGTGTACAAAACGTAACAATTTATTTCTTATTAAACTGTAATAAATTCCCTAACTTAATGAGACATCTTTTATTCCAATCCGATGCCTAGAACCTGAAATAAATCAAGTTTTAGAAAAAGAGAGTAGGTGCTAGGTGGCTCGATTTTTTTTGTCCGTAAGTCTAGTATATCTTTATCCTATTTTTGTCTTAGGGAAGAAAATATTTCAATAAATTTAAAGTTTCTTTTTACCGAGAGTAGCAGAACTTTTATAAATTGAAGGAGACAATAAAGAGTGTGTCTTCTGCTGGAAAATAAATATTTAATTTATTTATAACGAGACTATAGTTTCGAAAGTTTTGCCCTCTTCACCAGTAAATTTCAATTCATTCACCGGAATATGTGCGAATCTCACTTTCATACATTAATTCCTGTGAATCAATAGTATTAGACTGATGAAGAGGGCCAAGCCCTCGAAACTATAAAAATTTATTTTTCCAACAGAAGACACTCTTTTATTGTCTCCTCCGATCTCAAAACTTATTATAATGAGAAACGAAGGTAATATAAATGTAAAGTTAATTACAATTTTCGTTTTAAATACACAACGTTTTGGCTTTTGTTTCTGAAACCATCCTCAAGTGTTGGGTTATCTTATTTCAACGATTAAAATCTAAAGAGATAAAAAAAAAACTCAGTATTCCATTAAGAAAATTGAAAACATTCGCAGGGTGGCTCAGATTCGAGTGTGTCGGCTTAATTAACCTGTCTTAGAAAGTTGAAAGTGTTGATTATAAATCTGTTTTATTGTTTATATATATAAATAATCATATACATATACATTAAATAATTTTTTATTAAGACAATGTTTTCCATTTTTGCCTTTAGGGTAGATATTGGATTGCCTATTGTGTCTGTTCGGTTGACTACTTTTAAGGGGCTCCCAATTTTAGATCATGACAAACAAGAAAATTATATAAAATTTCATTTTTCTTTCAACTTTAAAGGCAACAGTTAACATTATGATAACAATTATTAAGTAATATATATATATATATAGAATATTTTTGGATGGGTTACTATATTTTTTCTTTTTAAGATCCGAATTGTTATTAAACAAGGGCAAGATGATGGAGATAGGGATGGCTGAATTTTCGAAAACTCGATGATAGTAGCTAAAATAAAGAAAACAGAAGCAAATGATTCTACAGTGGGGCAGCTTTTTCATCTGAGCGAGATAAGACAAAATCTCCTCGTAGTTTTATTGCTTACCTCTGAATTGCAACCAGGACAGAAAGTGAATGTTTGAATGGGTTTTCTGCACTGGTCTGAGTCGTATTTGAGTCAAGAAAGTAATTTAGGAGTCACCTTAAAAAGTTTAGTGGGCTAAAAATAGCGCATGAATAGAAAAACAAGATGGGAGGATTCTGCATCTTATTTCACGTGGTCGTGCCAAAAGAAGCCAGACTCTAAAATAACATTTAACAATGTTTAGTTATCGTGAATCCATCATTCCTTCAAATTAAAAAGGAAATGTTCTAAGAACTCCTATCAACAAGGGTACATATTAGAGAACATTATGTCTCTTAAATGTTGATTGATGAACAAAAATCAGAAAATTATTTATGGATCTATCATTATAGAAAAAAAGTTTGAAATTAAAACAATTATTCTTATAATTTTTTATTTACATTCTACTATACTGCTATACTATAAATCCTATTCCACCCAAAATTCTTGATTGACAAAATAAAATTCTTAAAAGCTCAAACTCAATAATTTTTATTCAACGCATTATTAAATAATCGTTATTATTATCATTTTCGTCCACAATGTGTGATTTTTTTAAACCAACATTTCATCGATTTTGCCCACTTCTTCAGGGCTTCTAAAATTATAAGAACATTATTAATAACAAGTTGCTAGAGTACATTATAATTTCAGAACAAACATATATCAATATTTTACTTACCAACTAGTTACATCACACATTCGTCGTGTAACTATATTTGGTGGGTAAAATATTGATACATGTTTGGCCTGAAATTATAATGTACTCTTGCAACTTATTATTAATAATGTTCTTATAAATTTAAAAGCCCTGAAGAAGTCGGCAAAATAGACGAAACGTTGGTTGAAAAATCAAAAAAATCACACAAAAACTTGTTCTTAATTCTCATTATAAACTTTCGAATTAATACACATTATTGACGGAAATGATAACAATAACTATTATTTATTAATGTGCTGAATAAAAAATACCTATTGAGTCTTAGCTTTTAGGAATTTTATTTTGTCAATCAAAAATTATGGATGGAATTGGATTTATAGTATAGTACCTATTAGGGTGGTCCTTATTTTGTGTATTTTCAAATTTTTACGCTGACAAGAGCTAATTTAGTTTGAAATAAATAAAAAGAATATCCCCCAAGTTTCGAGTCTCTATCTCAATTATATCCTGTTCCCCCAGCGATGTAAGTTTAATATGGGGTTTTTGCTATTGAAAGATCAATTTTTTATTCCGGCCAAAGTAATTGTTAAAAAAATTTGAAACTCTGTAGACTTTATTTTTATAATAGTAGCTGTCCGGTCAGTCCTAGCGCTCTCCGCTAAATGGCACTGAGACCTCAGATACAAATAGTTTATTCAACTAAAACAATACTTTAAGACAATTGTTCTGATAATTCCTTAAGTATACAACAGTCAATTTGTTAAACACATTGTATAATATGTGAGTCAATCAATCAATTATGAAACAATAAACCAACGAATTAATGAGAGTCGAATCAACGCAAGAGGGTGGCGTGAGCCATGATTTTCAATGAATAATATAATTGCGTCGATTCGAATCTGATTAATTTAGCTATCACCGAATATGGTCTGCTCATTTGTTTATGATTATCCCCTATACACAACCTTATCTTCCGTCCTGGTTGGAAACACCGTCGGCGTTACTGAGACATTCCCCGTTCTCCTCCGATAACCAACCCCTTCCAAATCCTAGTTAGCTTCTTACCCCACCACTAACAGTACCTATCCTTCTACAGAGTTTCAAATTTTTTGAACCATTACTTTGGCCGGAATAAAGAATTGATCTTTCAATGGCAAAAGCCCCATGTTATTTAGATGAGAAACTTACATCCCTGTAGGCACAGGTTATAATTGAAACAGAGACATGAAACTTGGGGGATATTTTTTTATTTATTTCGAACCATATGAGCCCTTGTCAGCGTAAAAATTCGAAAATACTCAAAATAAAGACCATTCTAGTACCTTTAGTATAATGTAAATAGAAAATTATAAAAATATTCTTTTAATTTCGAACTTTTTTTATAATGATAGATCCATAAATAATTTTGTAATTTTTGTTGTACCAATCAACATTCTAGAGACACAATGTTCTCTAATATGTAGCCTCTTTGATAGGAGTTTTTCGAAAATTTTCTTTTTTAAATTGAAGGAATGATGGATTCGCGATAAATAAACAATGTTAGGTGTTATTTTAAAGCCTGACTTATTTTCGAAGGACCATATTAAATATGATGTATGATATAATTGTAGAAGCTCTGAAGAAGTCGGATAGTGGACGAAACGTTGGTTGAAAAAAAACTTTTCCTTGATTCGCATTATAAACTTTCGATTAAATAATAGTATTGATATAAAAATTGATTTTATTAAAATAAGAAAAGAGTTAGATTCTATTGCCAGAGAATGAGAAAACAAATTTGCATGTGAATAATTTTAATCATGACTACTAATAAATAATGAAACCTTTAATACTTTCTAAAAACATTACTTGTTAAAGTCTGCAATCTTCCAAAATATAATCTTTTTTTGTTGATCTTTTCCGGTCATTCCTGCGATTCCAGTCAAGTTCTCGTCTGGAAAATTATCGGATTGAGAAGGTGGGATCAATTCGTGGAAAGGCTATTAAAAAATCTATTGACGGAATTCGATTTCAATTGAGATTCAAAGCCATCCCTACAATCGATTTAATTCAATATGTGCCTTTAAACCAAACGCTTTCACTTCCGTTCAAGAGTTGGGAGTTTTATGTAACAGTTCAAATATACTATACACGCCCTTAGAATATGCATGAAAAATGATTGCACATTCATTGAAAGCGTACAAAATGAGTGATAATGGCTAAAAAATATTAAAATAAAATTACTTTTACTTGTCGAAATTTATTTTAATACAGAAGCTTCTGTTTGAGGCAAGTAATTAAGCCTTGTCACCAATGGCGTAGTCAGGGACTTTTCCTAGGCCAGCTGATTAGCCACCACAAGGTTTCAATTTCGATAATCCGATTACAGATCAACTAATTTTTTAGTAAAATTGGCAAATTTGGAAGGTAAAGAGATAATTTAATAATACATACAAAAGTGATGCCTCGTAATTTCGATTTTTCTAGGAGGGGGGTATGAGTTTTTAGGGGGCACTGCCCCTTTCCCCCCTCCCCACCTAACTACGCTCATGCTTGTCACTTAATATAAAAGGGACATGCTCAGGAAATAATACTCTTGTTGCTTACTGGCCAATCGTACAAAAAAGCGTCTGTGTATAAAGGCACCTTAAAATAAAAAAAAAAAATGTTTTTTAAATTAAATTCTCAAAATGCAAAAATATTAATGTATAAATTTTAATTACTATTTTTTTTATTCTATCTACAATGTTGTAAATAATCCTAAACAGTGGTCTAAATTTAGGATTATGTGCACTTAATTATTTATGTTTCAAATAATGAAAATAAATATTTTTTTTTAATTAAAATTTTCAATAAGGGTCTGTTAATGTTTGGGCCTTTGATTTCCTAAACTATAAATTCTTCCAAATTATCTATTGATTGACATTAACAAATTTAGAAATTGGCTTTAACCCTTTGTTATACTATATGGAAAATCTATTAGTTTAAATTTGAAACATTTTTAATACTCCACTTATGTTCTTATACATTTATACACACATTTTTAATATTAAAATATTGTCTACACATTTTTTCAATACTAGGAAATGTTAAAAAATTAATCAGCTATTAAAAAAAAAAACTACCGTCGCCTCTCGATAATTCGAAATCCAAGCGACTAAATGAAAAATTCGAATTATCGAGTTTTTATTATATTTTTGAAAATGCTTACATAAATTTTTATATAGCCTCAAGTAAAAAAGTAAAAACAATGAAAATGATAAAAAAGAACAAAAAAATTACATACTATACATTACCCGTAAAATGAGGAGTACTTAAACATTACTAGGAAAAATTCTAATTATAAAGAGGGGAAGTGGCCTAGTTCAGTGTTCCACAAACTTTTTGTGTTCAAGGTACATCTACCAAATAAAGAAATTTTAGAGGTACACCAATGAAAAAAATCAATGTTTATTTAATTTTGATGTATTATTATAATCAATAAAAGATGAAAAGATGTTTAATGAGAAATGAGAGCCTGCTTAACTGAACAAAGGCGATCAAAATTTGGAGCGATCGATGATAAGGCTGCTCTTATCTCTTGATGTTCGCATAACTATCAGCTATGCATTATCTTAACAAAACGTGACATTTTTTCGCGGCACACCATCTAATGACCACGGTACACCAGTGTGCCGTGGCACACACTTTGCGGAACACTGGCCTAATTCGAATTATAGAACGTCCTCTTTTTACGAAAAATACTTCGAGTTATCGAGTGTATCAAAATACACAGAATTTTTTCGATTAACCGAAGTTAACAGCTGAAGAGTTCGAATTATCGAGAGTAGACTGTAACATATTAGGTATTTATGAACATTTGACCTGTAGAATTTCGTTATGTTATTGATTCCAATATCTGAAGTTTTAAACTTCTGTTGATATGGTGATTAAAACACATTTACTCAAGATATTTTAAAATATTCCAACTTGAATAGAGTGATTTAAGTTTTATTTTTGAGTAAACTATTCACGTCATTTTACAATCAATTCATTATTTTTAGTTGAATGAAAATATAATAAAGACCCGCGATTTATTGGAGCCCTCCTTTTTGTTAATTTAAGTTCACAAAAATCGAATATAAAATATATTTCAAAATATTATTTAAAAAAATATATTTGATTTTTGATTTTTAAACAATGCCTTTTTCCGATCTCAAATAAAGAAACATTTCTCAGTACTTACTCGAGTAATATATTATATACCTACTCAAATCAATTATATCATTTTTAATATTGTCAAAATTTCAATTTGAACTTTTTTATTATTATTATTATATATTGGCATCGGACACAAACCCATTTTGACAGCCAATATATTCACATTAACTCCAGTAAAAAATAAAAAAATAAATAAAAAATAAAAAAATAAAAAAATAAAAAATAAATAAATAAATAAAATAAAAATAAAACAAAGAAAAAATAAAAAATAAGCAATTTGAACTTAAAATTTCAAAAATGATTTCTCTATTTTGTGACAATTATCAATTATAAGAATTTATTCATTTTTCAATTTTTTACTTGTGCATCGTCTTTTACTTACTCTACTACATAATTTATTTGAGTAGTTATATAGTGGAGTGATTCAAAGGGTTGAGAAAAAATCTCAAACTCAAGCCCTATTTTTTTTTACTATTTAATATCCATTTAACAAACTGCAATTTTAAATTGATATTAATCAAGAAAACCCATGGATAAAATTTTTCACGTTTAAAATTGTAATAATTTAATTTTTATATACTTTTTATTTTAAAATCAAAAGAAAAAAATAGTTTCAGCTGTATTTTGATATTTCGAAAAAACGAAGCAAAAAAACAAACACTTTTTTCATGCACGATTAGAATACTTGACCATATACCCTGTGTGGTAAAGTAAACAAATTAGTTTTTATTGTGTTTTTTCACTTAAAACTATTCTTTTTTTCTTGAAATTAAATAATTTCACAATCTTGGTTTATTCTTTACATTTGATTATTTTTTCTTTTACCCAGATTCTGATTTTGGATGATTGAAGAGAATCTTTTAAAAAATGCTTGCTTTTGAAAAAAGACATCGATATAGATGTTGTTTATATTTTTTAAATAGAGGAATTTCTATCATTGAATCTGGCTTAGAAATATTCCTGTTTGAACTTGGTATTTTATACATCATCGTGCTTTAAATATAGATGAATTGCGTAATTGTTACATTTGATTCTAACGAGGTAGAAATACCTAATATTTGTTCTGTCCTCGATTTAATTAAAACTCCTGACTCAATTTAACTACTTTGTATTTGATTTCAAGAGTAAAAGATAAAGTATTTATGTTCTTGATCTTAAGACTTAACGATAACTTGATTTCAAGGGGCCATTCATAAAATACAACATGCAAAATCGGCGAAAAAACAAATAATCTTTTTGTTTATCAGATGTCCAAGGATTCTTTAAATGCTTAGAAATATCTATAATCGGCATGAAGTGATCTTTATCTTCTTTTGTCTAATTTCCATTCACTTCTTCTTCTTATTCACTCTGCATCTTGTGTACCAGCGATTTCATCCCCTAATATACGCTTTTCTTGATTTCAAGAGAAAATAATCACTTATTTCTATATTCTTGGGGTCTAAGGGAAACACGGAAGTCCAGGGGCTGTGGGCTCCGGGGGGATATTAAGGGAGTTGTGCCTGTGAATGTACCTATATATAATATAGGAAGTGCGGGGTCCAGGGGTGGGGAGTCTAGGGGCTATGTTTACTGGATTGGAGAGTGATCAGAGGTAGAGAAGTTCCGGGGTTGGGGAGAGGGTCGGTGGGATGGGGAGTGGTTGGAGATGGGGTAGAGAGGGAGTGTTCAAGTGACAGGGGTCCAGAGGGCGAAGTGGCTTCCACTTGTCTAGCAAGAAGCCCACCGAAGCCCTCTGGACCCCTGTCACTTGAACACTCCCTCTCTACCCCATCTCCAACCACTCCCCATCCCACCGGGCCTTGGAGCTAGTCTTATAATAAAACAATCTTATAATTATTTCCTTGTTCCATATTTGAGTAAAAAAATGATGGTGAGACTCAATCGCTAGTTTGTCGTAGGGTACGTAACTGATTGTGACCCTTAAGAGAACTTAATTCTCTCTCTACAATAGAGGAGTTTCTGTCGATTCCAGCGGCTTAGAATCATTCCTATTGTATCAATACTTTTTTGTTAATATTTTACAATGTTTGTTTTTATCTCGAGTCTGATTCTAGTATATTTTTTGCATTTTTGAATAATATGTATGTTTGAAAAATAAGTATATTTTTTGCATTTTTGAATAATACAGAGTTCAAATTTATACCAAAGGAACATTTCTCAAATTTTTGTATATTTGAATAATTTCATCCATTTTATGTCTCTATTTTTATGATAATTGATGATCTTCCCATTAATATTTTCAAATATTTATTTTATCTGGTTCATTTATTGGAATGGTTATTCAGATCATTATCTTTCTTTCTGTATTAGAATTATTAAGAGATATGAATGCGTTAAAGGGCATATTTATCTCTCTGGCGGTTAATCTTCGCAGCTTCATTTATGTTACAATTTTTCTTAATTAAAATGCAAGAAAATGAAATTCAGATTCCATTAATTGCCAGTTGTTTCCAATTCTAGGCACAGTTTAATTAAGATATCACTCTAAATGATAACTTTTCATTTGGTTGATCAGTTCTGGAAAAAAGAAAATTATTTTTCAACTATTGTGAGTTTGAATTTCTTAAGTCTTTTTTAATTGGCCCTATTTTCGATGATCATTACTTTCGAGTGATTTCTTTTTTAAATATTAATTGTGATCAATTATTGTTTTCAAAAAAATCTTTCTCTATTTTCATAATTTATCTAATTAATTAGAGATTTTTTTTTTTGAATTTGTATTATAGTTGACCAATTACCAAGGAATCTGAAATGATCTATTATCCTTAAGACTTCTTTGGGAGTTCCATTGCATGTTCTTAAAATCTCTAGAGTGATCTCGAGATTAGAACTGTTGACATTGTATCTTTTACTTTAAGCTTATAATTGTTTTAGAAAGACAAGAAGCATGTCTACATTAGCGGGTTAGTTATCCTTTTTACTTCAAAAGTGATATTCAGAATAATTTTAGTCTCCAAGACAATCAATTTATTTTTCATTCATTGGGGGTCATCTTCAATAATATCTATATCGCGGTCCAATCCAATTCCTCGTGAATCATTTATTTTATTTTGAAATTAATAAGCAATTAGAGATTTTTAACGTAAAACAATTTCAATTGATACAATTTGATGGCTGTATATGTATATAATTAAGTACGGAGAGGGATTCAGCCAATGGTAGTTTCTGCTGAATAAAACTCCCAATTATAGAAAACGTTTCGGCTTTAATTAAATAATGCCATCATCAGTTCCTAAGAGCTTAAAAAAGCGATAGAGCACACATGTAAAATTACAATAAAAAAATTTTATTGTAATTTTACATGTGTGCTCTATCGCTTTTTTCAGCTCTTAGGAACTGATGATGGCATTATTTAATTAAAGCCGAAACGTTTTCTATAATTGGGAGTTTTTTATTCAGCAGAGGCTACCCATTGGCTGAATCCCTCTCCATTACTTAATTATATACAATTTCAATTATTTTATCAGAGTTCTTCTATTTTTCAGCAGAGTTAATTTACACATTCTAAAATTTGTATAAAAGATTTTGGAGATTTTACTGCGTCTTATGATCTTTTATTCTTTTATTTCATTTACAAATACAAATAGGAACATAAGTATATTTTTAATGGACTCATGGACTTCAATTCTAAAGCCCATAACTCCTTATCATTAAAATTAAAATACCTTAAAATGATATACTCGTATCAATTTAGGCAATTGATTTGCATCACATTGATATTTTTTTCTTTGAGGTCTTGTTTCTCAAAGTGATCCTTTTAGAGTATCTTTTTATTCAATTTTTATTTTCCCCCTGAATGGACCTATCCAAAAAATTATTTTACTAATTTTAATTTGATTAGTAAACAATTTTGGCTAAAAAAGGTTTTATCGATAGAAAGAACTTCTCTAATATTTTCATTTATGAAAATAATGATGAGAGGTGGTTATATCAAATAATTTTTATAAATTCTCTTTATCGTCTTAACTAATATTTAGATAAAGATTTTAAACTTAATACATTGTTATAGAGTCTTTACAATTACATTTGAATAATGTTTTATATTAAATAATAACTACATCTAAGAAAACAACCTTCAACATCTCTCTTTTAGAATTGTTTTCATTGGTAAATGTTCAAAGCAAAATAAATGATTTTGATTCTTGATTTTGATTCTCTAGGTATTATTCTGCCTGTAAATGTATTAATCATACATTTCTCCCTACGATACTGTAGCCTTTTTTTCAATTTTAGCTTGTAGGTATTATTATTCTAATTCCAATTATTTTTACTTCTATTCTCAAATTAAGCAAATTTCATTCCAGTATATATTATAGTAGGAAATTCATTTTCTCTTGCACGAGCACAGGAGATAAATATAATTCTTTCATCTGAATTTGTTTTGATTATGGATTTTCAATTTGGAATTGAAACAAAACTAATTATTTCATAAGTAATATTTTTTAAACAAACATTCAAATTGATTTTTAGTGAGCGAATTTGACATATAGAATTCATATTTTGCTGTTATCAATTATTTTAATAAAACCACCCTTCAATTCAGAGTGGAATTAAATAGTAGTGTGTTTTATCTTATTTTTTTTTCAATTTATTTACTATTATTAAAGGATTTTCAAAGAAATCATTTTTAAATAGCAAGAAAATATTAAATATTAAATGTATAAAAGATTTTGTAGATTTTACTGCTTCTCATGATCTTTTATTGTTTTATTTCATTTACAAATTACAAATAGGAACAGAAGTACATATATTTTTAAATGGCATTCCGTTTTTAGGAAGAGTTAATTTAAACGTTCTAAAATTTATATAAAAGATTTTGGAGATTTTACTGCGTCTTATGATCTTTTATTGTTTTATTTCATTAACAAATACAAATAGGAATAGAAGTATATTTTTAATGGACTTCAATTCTAAAGCCCATAACTCCTTATCATTCAAATTAAAATACCTTAAAAAGATACACTCGTATCAATTTAGGCAATCGATTTGCATCACATTGATACTTTATTCAACATAACAACCTTCAACATCTCTCTTTTAGAATTGTTTTCATTGGTAAATGTTCAAAGCAAAATAAATGATTTTGATTCTTGATTTTGATTCTCTAGGTATTATTCTGCCTGTAAATGTATTAATCATACATTTCTCCCTACGACACTGTAGCCTTTTTTCAATTTTAGCTTGTAGGTATTATTATTCTAATTCCTATTATTCTTACTTCTATTCTCAAATTAAGCAAATTTCATTCCAGAATATATTATAGTAGGAAATTCATTTTCTCTTGCACGAGCACAGGAGATAAATATAATTCTTTCATCTGAATTTGTTTGATTTGATTATGGATTTTCATTTTGGAATTGAAACAAAACTAATTATTTCATAAATAATATTTTTTAAACAAACATTCAAATTGATTTTTAGTGAGCGAATTTGACATATAGAATTCATATTTTGCTGCTATCAATTATTTTAATAAAACCACCTTTCAATTCAGAGTGGAATTCAATAAAAGTGTGTTTTATTTTTTTTATTTTCATTTTATTTACTATTATTAAAGGATGTTCAAACAAATCATTTATAAATAGCAATCAAATATTAAATATTAAAGCTAACACTTCAATTTCAATCGATTTTCTTATTCTTAAAATCAACAAATTGCACTTCTGTTGTAGAGATAATAAATTTGAAAATATTGACACTCCAAGCATTTAATCAATAACCTAAGAATTAAGTTTGATTTCCGTCATGATGTTCATTTATTTGTCTGTTCTTGATGGCCAAAAAACATATTTCGGCTAGTAGTCACTATTAAAATTACAATTACGGATTTTATTTATTAAATTTTAAAAACTAATACATTTAGATATTCCAAAGTGAATTTATTCATATTAGTTTTGTATTTGATTAAAATTATTTACGTTATTTTATAATCCATTCAATATTTTGAGTTAGGTACTATAAATTAAATACAAACTAATAAATAACCGCTACGCACCCAAGTTCATGGGCCCCTTCGCTCTTTTTACTATAATTTTTATTTTAAATTAAGTAAAATATTTAATTTTTTTAAATTTATAAAATATACATGATTCATTCATAAAAAATGGATTAAGGTAAAAAGTGGGAAGCAATTCTGTCCATACTAGATGGTCATAAAATTAATTCCTTATTTATTTTTTTATTATTACTAAAAAAAATCAGTGTCATCAGGTGAAGCATTTTCTTTTTCAATTTGATTAAATTAGCTTATTAATAATAAGGTCCATTTCGTTTTATATCTGGATAGAGTTCATTTTTATTTTCTCAATTCAACAAAGTTCCTTTACATCTGCAGATGCAGATTTTTCAATAAGAACATTTATATTTGTCTTGTACTTTTAAGTTTGCTATAAAGAGATTCTAATTTAATATCCTGAAAAGAAAACATTTTGGATTATTCGTAAAGTAGACGTTTGACTTTTGATGCTAAATTCTAAATCTAAATATTATCAATACATTAGAATCCATATTGCAATTTGTCCTTCAATTATTTTCTTCAAAGTACCCTACTATGATACGATGTGTTCAAATAAGAGGCAATTCTGTCAATGCAAACGGCTTAGAATTATTCCTTATTAATTTTGTAATATCATATTTTCTAATGCATAGGTATACTTCAAAGGATTAAAATAAATTGTCTATTTTTTAAAATATAATTTATTTGTATACTTTTTATTCTTAATTATTTATAGAGAAAAGTTTGGTGGAATTTAACAGAACAAAAGTCCCATTGATACATTCATAGATACATACATACATACATACAAGTGAGTTATGCTTGTGGTTCAATAACACCATCCATTATGGACTTATAGGTACGAGTAATTCTATTGAGCCGGGCAAATGTATTGATCACATTAAACCTGTTATAAAAATTTATTGACTTTAGAACTTTCGAAGCAAGTAAATACAAATTTAAGAATATCAAGGATTGAAGTTTAATGACCTGGAAATGGGGTGGCGTAAATATGGCGTAATCTTCAATAATATACTTCCAAATTTTGCATACAATATAAAATGCGTGAAAAATATACATTTTTTACATATTTTTTGAAGAACAAAGAAGTAAAAATAGTTAAGAATTTCAATCTTGATTATTTGAATATCAGTATTTTGTTTGCTACTTAAAAAATTAAATTTATTTTTGTTACAAGGGAATATATTTCTTAATGGCAAATTCCGATCCCGCTGAAATATATACTTACATTTGAGAATTGCATTCTACTTTAATTATTTTTCTCCCAAAGAGTGTTCGAGTGTTTTTTCAAATGGCTTGTTATTATTATAGTCCTTTATTTTTGCCATGAAATTCGAAAACATTATTTTGATAAATGAATTTGATTTTCGCCTGGATAAGAAAAATAGATCAATTAGAAATTAACTTTTATTTTAGTAATCGACTTTTTTCAGTGTAATTATTGAAAGTCATAGCTTAAGATGAAATTCGGTCAAAAATTTGGCCTAGAATAGTTCCTTATGACTAAGCTGTCCCTGAGGGTTTTTTAAATTCTTTTTCTCGCTTCCACTTCGTTTTGAATGTTAGCCGAGTTAAAAGAGTAGCATTATTTTTCTCAATTGTGACAAAAAGGTTGTTATCCCAAAAAAACAACTTGTCGTTTTGAGAGAAATAATGATTCCTATAAAGTAGAAATTTACTATTTTAACATTTAAAGAAAATATAAAAATTTGATTTATTTTTCATTCCTAAATCTCTCATCTAACTCTCAAGCATTATTTAAACGATATTAGAGAATAGTGACTTACGAGTTGGTTGTCTAGGGTATATTTATCAAATAAAAGTTTCACTTATAATACTAAATATATTTATTAACAAGTATATATACAAATGAATGATAACTTTTATTCGAAGGGCGTTAAATTATAAAGCGTAATAGTGTTTTCGTAAAAGTTGAGAGAGTACGTTTTTAGAAAGATGGAGGTGTTGTTGATTCGAACGTTGGGTAGCTAATGTCGTTTGTGTGGAATGCCAAATACTCAGGTAACGGGGAAACTGCGATATTCCTTAGGCTCACTTTCTCTTCAGAGAAATGGTCCTTGTGACAGGCTCTTTCAACAAAACTTTCATTCACTGAAAAGGGCCTTGGTGCAGAAACCGCTAGGTGTGATTAAGAATGAAACATTAAGCATCAACACGATTTATTTATCGCCCACATATATATGATGGCATATATAATACTTAATCGTATATATTTAATAGATATAGAATGAGTTTGTACCGTAATTGATATTCATTTTTCATTTTTTATTAAAGCATTTAAATATGTGAACAAAAGTTGAAGAGATTCTGTCAAAGATCTGGCTTAGAATTATCCCAACTGTTCCATAACGCTTTTTGTGAATAAATATTAAAGCAATTTATTTTTTTTGAATAAAAATCTCAACTTATTTAGAAATCTAATTTCTTTTGAATGGATGCTGCAATGATAAAGTAGCAACATTATTTGTTTTTATTATTTGAATGTTTCTGCATTCTCACAGGGGTTTTTTGTTGACCATTTATAATTTGATGTAAAACCTATCGGTTTTTCAGGATTATAACTATACCTGATCCGAATTCAGTATTTACGTTTTTGTGCAAACCAGATTTCTAGAATATATTTTTAGTTCTCTAATTATATTCACATTTTTCTATTTTCTTGTTTAAATATTTCACTATATATTTTTCATTCTAGTGAATAAATAGAATGATTATTTCATCGTTGAGTCAATTTTTTCTATTAATATTCCTAAAAAGTGAGTGGAAAATTTATCATTTTTGTCGAGTCCGGC
Organism: Forficula auricularia; assembly: GCA_024734495.1. NCBI lineage: Eukaryota > Metazoa > Arthropoda > Insecta > Dermaptera > Forficulidae > Forficula > Forficula auricularia. The sequence goes on from JALMQS010000025.1 coordinate 1,215,189, forward strand.
GAGTCTCCGGAATTTAAATTTACTCTAATTTTATTAAGAAACCAAAATAGACTTTCTACAAGCTTCCGTTCTTAGAAGAGGAACGGATCAGTTTTTAGACAAGTAAATATTTTTTCCATCTGATTTTGAGAAATTTTTTTGAAACTTATTGAATTGAATTAAGTATATTTTTATGAAATACTAGAGACATAAAAATAACAAATTTTTTATTTAAATTAATAAAATACATATACTACATTTAATTTAATTTATATGTATATATATATTATTATTATCAATCAAATATCAATTATGAAACTCTTTGATTTACAAATTAACTTCCCCTTGGCTTAGTGAGTTCAATGTATTTTTTAATTTTTTTACCCTCGATATAGCGAACATGTTGATATTTTTTTAAAATTAATTTATTTATTTATTATCATCATTCGTCCAGTCTCATTAACAATTTTAAATAACAAAAATTAAAGTAAAAATTAAATTTTCAATTAATTTACATGTTAAGACGTATATATATATCGTCAATTTTTCAAAGCTTTTTATTAAAATGATTTTTAATTTTCAGTAAAATAAATAATGTTTGTTTTATGGTAGGTTCCAAATTTGAGTTATCCCGGAGACAACAGTCCCTATACCCCACCAATCTTTACCATCTTGACCATGAATCATTAATGCCAAACAGTAGGATTTAATTCAGGAAATATGACATTGTAGCATTGACCGGGGTGTTAACTAATAATAGTGAATGAAATGATAAGAATCCTAACTATCATTAATCATACTTAAAGATTCTTTAAAGCTACGAGATAAATTTCTTTGTCCTTTATTCGTTTCTTTATTTTTTATTTACTTTCTAGTATATTTTTTTATCTTTAACACTGGTGCACAATAATTTCAAATGATGTTTGATGCAGAATATCATTAATTATTTTAATAGAGGCAGTTCTGTCTTTAGGCTTAGAACAATACCTATTATGTCTAACAGATATTTTTAGTATGGATAATCTTCTATTATAAATTTAGGTATATTTATACCCATTTATATAAGAATATTTTTTTCAAGATATTCTTAGATACTTTTTATCGTTCATCGGCATATTTTTGAAATGTTCTCGAATTCGATCTAGTAATGATTTATGTCGTTCTTTGCGAGGTAATATTAATTTGATAGCGAAAGTGTAGAAGGTAATATTGATTCTTCCATTTTCAACAAAACATTGAGCTTAACCTTTTGTTAAGATCGTTCATTTTGAGCTTTCTTATCCTAAAGTCATCAGAACATTGAACTCTTTTTTCTCTTTAGTAAGGTCTGAAATATGAAAACCTTTGCCTTCACTTTCAGAATAGAGAAAAGGTTTTTTTTCAATACTAAAAACGTCAAAAGATGAAGTTTTGTCTAGAATTTAGGCTTAAAATAATTCCTTTTGTAGTTTTTGATTTATTATTTATCTATTTTAATAAATAAACAAATGTTGAATTCTGTTTGACTTTTATATTAAATAAGTTCTAATTAAAAAAAGCTCATTTCAGTTTTCTTGAGAGTTCTCTTTCTTTGAGAAACTTGATCTTACATAGAGGGTCTTCTGTTGAATTCGGCTTAGAAGATATCCTATCTATTTTTAAAATATTCTATTTTCGTTTCCTTGTTCGTAATAATACTTGTCCATTAAATTGGCTTTTCACCATGAACATATAACACTACAAAAATCCTATTACTAGATTATTTGCAAAACATACTACTTTGTAAAAAACAAAAATCATCGATTTACATATGTATATTCGTTTTTTTAGACGCTGATAAATTTGATCTAATCCAAAAGAACATAAATAATATATAAATAAACTAAATGTTCCGCACTTTACTTTAAAATATGCAATTTAATTTAAATATTGGAGTGATTCTTTTTATTTAAAAGTATGTTTTTTGGACTCATGATTGAAATTATTGTATTATTTTTAAACGACTCTTCCTAACTAAACTCCATCCATTCAAAAAATGCAAATTTTTCATTTATCTATTATTTAAGTTAAACTAATACAACTTAAAACTCATGAAATATTGGAAGTGTACTAGACGGGCTCAAATCATTTTGACGCCAATTTGAGCATCTCAACAGTATATAAAATCCCTTAATTTTTTCTTAAACGTCCTCAACTTATTTTAAAAATAATAAAGAAATTTTATTTTGTTTATATATATATATCATATATTCGTCAATGAAAATAAAATCTTAGCCTTTTAAATTCGTTATTTTCTTTGATATTTTCCCATTCTTTGGAAAATATTTATTCTGTATTTTCAAAATATTGTACAAAAAATGTTTCATTATTTTTGAAAATGCATTTCATTTTGAATGATTATTTTTTTATTTAATTTTCCATAATTGTAATTATGGAAATCCATTTTCCTTTGGAATTAATAGGGTTTTTTTCAGCTTCAATTTAGAATTTCTATGGATTATTTTAAATTTTCCAATCTTTTTCTCTCTTTTTCTGGTGTTAACTAAATTGAATTTTGTATGATGAAAAGTAAAAATTATTATAAATTCATTAGTGGATATTCTAGAATTTTAAAAAACTCACACATTATTTCTGTTTTCGTAAAAAGGTTTGAATAATTATTTATAATTTTTTAAATTCTGAAAAAATGATTCTAATTTCTTTTTATTGCTATTGGTTCAGCAAAATAACTCTAATTTACTGGTTGCATATATATTAAGAATTATCGTGTTGATAATTTCTTGCTGACAAACTTAAACTAAATTAAATTAAACATAAACGTGGCAAATTTTTTAAAATTTTATATCGAACAACAAAAGGTATATTAACTTCTTTTAATTATATTGGTGCTTAGAATAGTTTTCTCCCTCTTTTTTCAAATGTGAATTCTAATTCATTCTTTTTTACGTGTTTTTCAAAGGAATTAAATGATTAAGCGAATATTCTATTTTTTTAAATATTTTTTAGATAAAGAAACAGAAATGAAGCGATTCTGTCAATATTTTGGCTTAGAATTATACCATTCTGTTTTATTTTGATGTTAGTAAATATTATATTTTCTTGTTAAATATAGAAAATCACTGATGAGTTTTCTTTCGATTCGAGTAGAATGTGAATATACTGGAAACTTTTTTCCCCTGATAAAAAAACATTTTCAGGATTATACGTACTAGACATCAATAGAGGATTTCTGTCCGATACTTTCAGATTTAATTTCTAATTTAATATTGGGTTCATATTCATCAATTTCGAATATTTTTATATAAATCAGATTACGGAACAGAGAGAGAAATTGTTTAAGAATTTTTTATACATAATTGACTTAATTTTCTTTTTCCTTTTTTACAAGTTTTGAAAAGGAATGAAATGATTAAGAAAATATACTTTTTTTTAATATTTTTTAGATATAGAAACAGAAATGAAGCGATTCTGTCAATATTTTAGCTTAGAATTATACCATTCTGTTTTTATATCATCAATTTTATATTTTAAATCCAAATTTTTATCTTGGATATATTTTACATATTTAGAGTTTAGTTTTTTTGGCTAAATGTTTGGCAAATTTTTCTCTGGAGACACTTACAATAATATTTTTGGGCTAGAAAAATGTCTACAGTAACTAACATCAGACTGTGCTTTTTAACTTTTCTATATTTAATTGAAGTTTTTGTTTTCCCGAGAGTTTCTATCTTCCTTTTTTTAGCTTGTGATTCATACAGAGAAATATTTTGTTTTGATTCCATTAACTTTGGATCTTATTTCTTTTTTGGTCGTTTTGATGTTTATTTAAGATTTAAAAAATAAAAAATCCACCATTTGCGAGGATTTTGAACCAATGGTTGATTCGATTATTACATTCCTTTGGTCATTTTCGCATATTATCTTATAATTTCTTGTCTTTGTATGACCAACGATTTGTATTATTTATCTTAACATTTAAATATTGATTTTTGAACAAATTTTGAGTTTGGTATTTTTCAATGAGGGGTGAATTTGAAAATAATTTTTTTTTGCGGACTTGCTTTCTTTCTCTTCTCTTTCTGTCTTTGAGCCTTTATTAGAATTGATTCGCAATTTGATTCTTTTCACAAATTAACTACAATAAGTATTTCTGTCAAGACATTTGATTAAGATAATTCATGTTATCATTATGTTTAATTTTCTTTATTATGGCCTGAATAATAAAAAAAATTGTGCATTTTTAAAATTCCTACAATCTTAAGCCTGTTGTTTTATAACTAAATTGTTTCATTAACATTGGAGCAATCTTCTTTTAAAATGCTTAGTTAAATTCAATTGTCTAATATTTTTATTAAATTATATCTTATCAGTTATCATACATTCAGATAAATATTGTTGACGACTTACAAAAATTCTTGAAATATTTAACAAAAAATTGATAAAATATGGCTATAAATTCGAAAGAATTTATTCTTACATTCTTATTAGTTTTTGATTTTCACTTAATTTAATGATTTTAGTACAAAATGTTAGGGTGTTGAAAAATTTATATAATTCTATTTTTTGATTTTAAGTCAATTTTAATTTTAATTTTTTTTCTTATTATTATTTAATATTATTTCTTATTTATTATTGACAAATATCTTTTTTAAGCTCTCCTAAGGAGAGAGACTCAAGTTTCTCATCCTCAGTGCGGACCTGCACCGCCAGATGTTTTAACTTTCTTTTTTTTATTATATTCCCTAATATCGGGCAGGCCCTTACTGGGATGAGGTTTACTCCTAAGTCTATTTTCACCAATCCTGATACCCCTAATTCTGATACCCCTAGGATGTCTTTAAATAGGGAGGGCGGCACCCTCTCCTCGTCCCCCCTCAGTTCCATAGTCGAAGGTTTTTTTTTTTTTTTTTTTAACGATATTGATGTAAGAAGGAGATGTACATCTAGAAGGTCCATCCCCTAAGGGAGTGCATGGGATGGCCCCTCCATCGCGAAAAGAACAGGGTAGAAGGAAACGAAGCCGGGATCACGACCCAAGTCTCAGAAGGGTAGACGTAGCAAATCCACTAAACTTTTTTAGGGGCTTCGAGCAGTGGTGAATTCTCCGGTGCAATAAATTAGATTAAATTTATCTCTCACTTAATTTTTTATTACCAGACCCTATACTTACAGAAAGACCGTCCGGTATAGCCGAGAATCGAACCCGAGACCTCCGGGTTGCCAACGGGTCGTGCACAGCCATTGCACCGAGGGGGAGGCGGACAAAGATAGGTATGGGTTGATGGAAATAAGACCACCTTCACTGAGTTGAGTTTGGTTCTCTCTTGGATCGTCCAATCCTTGAAGATGCTCTGTATCAGATTTGTCGCTATTTGTTCTGGCAGGGTGTTCGCTACCCACGTTCTTAATTTCCTATAATCTTCTGTAGACGTCATGACGTCTACAAAGTCATTTTTTAACACGGCCACTGCCTGATAATGTTGCTGGCGAATTCTGTCCGTACATTTCGGCTGTTTTCTGGTTAATGATTGTAATATTTTAATGTAATATTTTAATATTATGTTTGATTGTTTCTTCCAAAACTAAAAGTGTGGGTCATCAATTTGGATTGAAAGCTCATCACATTTTATTCTCTTTGTATTGTTTGCCCCCGTTCGATTGGAATAAATTTCTTAATCAAATTGTTATAATATATTTTGCGAGGGCGCCAATTGTTATAATATGGTTAGGGGTTTGTAAATAATTATAACAAGATGTATTATTTAATACAAGGTTTATTGAGAATGAGTACAGACGAAGGGTAGCCAGCCAGATATGTGACAGGCTTCTCGATCGTAAGTCATCCGCCCTGATTGTCATCGCTTAAGTATCATTATAATGAGGTCAAGCTATGCAATTTCAACAATTACATGAGCCTACTGCTTCCGCGTAGACCTATGTAACATGTCCAAAAGGCATATCACAACATAATATTCAATTTTGTTTCGGTGGCGCAACACCCAGTCGAGCAAACGATCTGGACGTCTAAGTAAAAGTCTGTCTAATCATAAAAGTAAGAGATACAAATAAATAATAAATAAATTTTTAGCTTCTCAATTTTTTGTTGTCTATTTATCCAATGAATATATTAAATTTGAATTTTAAGTTAATATCACACAATTCTAATTTTTTAGAAGAAGAAACAGAGATGAAGCGATTCTGTCAAAATTTTGGCTTAGAATTATACCATTCTGTTTTTCTCGTTTAAAAACATTTTTTTATATAGGTACACTTTTGGTATACCTATTTTTTACTTTACCATACATATTCGTTTTTTTCTGTTTTATTTTTCAAAACTTTTTTTCCTGTATTAGCGAAATATTTTTTAATTAATTCTAAAAACAGTCGAGGTATTAAAAAATCCCAGAATATAATAATAATTTGCAAGATTTTTAAACACACATCCACTAATATAACAAACAACTAGACACCAATTTCTGTCAGATTCTATCTGACTTAGAATATGCCTTTTGATATTTTTTTATCTTTTCTCCAAATATGACTACTTATGTACGTCTCAATTTTATAAGAATTCATTTACTTAATAAATTATAATAAGAATTTTTAAGTAAGATGTAGTAATATTATTAATTTTTTCTTTGAAATAATCTATGAAATAGTTTTTACAAAAACAGCGAGCAACAGTATAATCAGTACTTAAAAAATCATATTGATTGAAATAATATAACTTAAGCATTGGTACTTTTTCGGTTATTAGTACTTTGTCGGTCGGATTTTCTGTCAGATATTCTGGCTTAGAATATGCCTATTGTTACTTGTCTCTTTTAACTCGCTTTAGACATCTTGATTTTACATTGTACAGAATTGATTTCAATGAAGTTTTTTGAAGAAGGATTTTATAGATTCCTATTAAGAAAATGGAAAACATTCGCAGGGTGGCTCAGAATCGAGGGTGGCAGCTTAATCTTTTTTTAAAAAGTTACAAGTGTTGATATTAAATCTGTTTTATTATTTATATATATAACATTATATAAATCGCATAGATATTCATTAAATAATAAATTTTTCATTAAGCCAAGATGTTTTTGCCGGTAGGATAGATTTAAGATTGCCTATTGTGTCAAAATAGTTGACTACTTTAAAGGGGCTCGCGAATTTGAGACTTTCAACAAATAAGAAATTTATCTAAAACTTTTTTTTTCAAATTTTAAAGCAGCATTATCATAACCATTATTGAGTAATATATATATATATTATTTGATATTTTTATTTTAGTTTCATTACCATCTCCTAAAAACCAAGACGAGACGAGACCATACGAGAAAAATCACGAGCTCGTGCAAAGCCCTAAATCATCAGAATACATTTTTTTATCGTATAAGGAAGGAAGCGTTATTAATTTCTTGAAAATGTTTATAAGAATTTCGAAATATTACATTTAATGAGCCAGTTTCTTTGCTATTTTGGTGAAAATGAATTTTATATATATGAAGATTCTGTTGTTAATCAGATTAAATTTTGTTTCAATGCATTTTTAATAGAGGCGGTTCCGTCACCTAGTGGCTTGGAACTATTCCTATTTATTGATTTACCACAATTTATGTTCATTATATTTTTTAATCCTACTTAGATATTGATAAAAATACAAAGACAAAACAATAATTGAACAATTTGGAGAAGATAGGAAACACCGAGTAACTTTACGAAATACTTTAATCACAAGGAATACTTTGAAAGCTTGTGAAGATGTTGATTTAATTTTTAATTAACAATTAATAAATAAGAGTAAGTTAGGTACTCTTTCTTGTTGAATTCTGACCAATTCGACCTTTTCAATAAATAAATCAGATTTAAAATTACTGATTTCATTTCTGTTTACTTGACAGATATTTTCTGAGAAATCATGACTTACATAGATCGTCTTCTGTCGAATCAGTCAGCTTAGAAGATTTTCTATTCATTGTTTAAATTGTTAATCTATTTTCTTATTTCTATCTTGAAAGGACCCATCCAAAAAATCATCTCAGCTCATCAATTTTTAATTTCTAATTTATCCTTAAATAGGATAGAATATATAAAAAACAAGTATGTTATTAAAGGAAAACTTTACCGATTTAATTTCCCATTCATTAAATAGGTGATAAAAGAGGCGATTCTGTCCCATATGATGGCTTAGAATTATTCCTTAGCATCTTTTAATTATTTACGAGCTACGAAGATGAGATGTCTAGAGTTGAGCTATAGTTACTAATTTAGCTGTTTATAATCTAGCTCCTGAACTTTTTAATCCTTATCCCACCCATACCAAAGAGAATTTTAACTTTTATGTTGGTTTATATCTTGAAAATAGAAAAAGAGAAAATTAATTACACTTATAAATCCATACAGTGTAGGTGTTTAAATTTGATAATTTTTTCACTTTATAAATACAAAAATCTTCAAGATTGACGTCAAGAGTTCTTCTTAAGATTTCTTTGGAAATCATAAATATAATAAATATTTGTTTGTTAGTTCGAATTGATTGTACATATTAGTTCGAATAGAGATGGTTCTGCAATCTGGCTGCGCCTATTTATTTATTTATAACTACCTGAACAATGATATATAAATTTTCTTAAGAAATGTATCATCTGTTTATTGTACCTATTCCATATTTTGTTTTGTATTCCATGTATTAATTTCATTCTCATGTTGTATTTTTAAAGGCTCAACCATTAAAATTAATTTGCTTATTAAACACTTGAGAAAGGGATAAACATTCTAAAACAAATTTCTAGATAATAATAATATTCACATTTAATGAATTCGAATTTGTCATCATACTTAGAATGTATAGATTTTATTCTTTTTTTCAATGTTAAAAAATAATTATAGGACTTTAATCATAAATAGTGAATAAACTTATATTTAAAAATTTCAAATGTGCTTCTAGTATAATGTTTTATTTGATCAATTTTATTATTTCCTGTGAATGGTACACTAGAAAATATTTTTTAATTTCAAATACAACATTTAAGCATTTGGATCAAACAAATAAAAAGCACCTTTGTTAATTTTCAGAGTATAAGATTATTCGTTTTACTCTAACTGATAATTCTACTTAAATTAGTAGACACAAAAGAGGTTCTGTCATGTGATTTAGAACTATATTTATTGAGCATTTATTATCGTGCGTGAACAATAATGCGTAATGTATAAGCTCCTTTTTAACCCTTTATTATTTATTTCAAATGTCCATTCTCAATATTAGCAAAATTATTATTAAAATTATGTTTTGATTTTTTCAATTGATTATTTTTTCCTAATCTTAGTTCTACTTTAAAGAGTAGTTCGATCTTCTATCTCTTTTCCTAATTAATAACATTTCGGAAATTTTTTGACCCCGGAGCATCTCTCTTTGGCTGATATCTCCATCAACCCACTGGAATATCATAGCTTTCACTCTTGTTGAATTTATGAAAAGGGTGGTAAATCTTCTAGGGTTGTAGAAAATTTTACTTGAATTGTATTCCCTAGGCAAAGTTCTGCATCTTTTTTTATAGAGGCGGTTCCGTCACCTAGTGGCTCGGAACTATTCCTAATTAATTATTTAACACACTTAATGTAAATTATATTTTTTAATCCTACTTAGATGGAGATAAAAATGGTAGTTCTGCCACTAGGCCTAGAATGATTCCTATTCAATTTATTTCTTTTTTCTTTATGTGACTTTATAGCACTCGAAACAGATGAAAGGATAAATTTCCAAAATATCTACATTTCTTTGTCTCATCTCTCCTTATTAACTTAGAAAGAAGCCCAGACTCTTCACCTACGAATAGACATTCGCATTAAATATATTAACTTCTAATAAGAGGTAGTTCTGCCACTAGACCTAGAATGATTCCTATTCAATTTATTTCTTTTTTTCTTTATGTGACTTTATAGCACCGTAAACAGATGAAAGGATAAATTTCCAAAAAATCTGCATTTCTTTGTCTCAACACTTATTAGATAACTAATTCCAGATACATTACCTACGAATAGAAATTCGCATTTAATATATTAACTTCTAACAAGTGTGGTTCTGCCATCAATCTTAGAACAATTCCTATTCGATTTTTTTCTTTTTTCTGTATCTGACTTTATAGCACCGAAACAGATGAAAGGATAAATTTCCAAAAAATCTGCTTGTACACTTTCAATACTATCACTACCGTCCTGAAACAGTATTCCATGTTGGTACAATTCTTTTTTAAAGTATTTCAATTCATCACGCACTTCGAGACATTCTGGAATATTACCGTTTGGATGTTTTATCACAAAATGATGATTAACACTATTACTACGGATAACACTGATTTCATTTAGATGTGGAACAGATGAAAGGATAAATTCTCAAAAATCTGCATTTCTTTGTCCCGTCACAAAATGGGCCGTAGAACATATTTTTAAAATATCAGTTTCAGCACCGGTGTAAATTTGCTTAATTACCCCGATGTCCTGAAACAGTAATCCATGTTCGTACAATTCTTTTTTAAAGTATTTCAATTGATCACGCACTTCGAGACATTCTAAAATATTACCGTTTGGATGTTTTATTACAAAGCCTGATTATTAGCACTTTTACTGCGGATGACACTGACTTCATTTAGATGTGGAACAGATGAAAGGATAAATTCTCAGTGATCTGCATTTACTTTGTCCCGTCACAAAATGGGCCGTAGAACATATTTTTAAAATATCAGTTTCAGCACCGGTGTAAATTTGCTTAATTACCCCGATGTCCTGAAACAGTAATCCATGTTCGTACAAATCTTTTTTGAAAGTATTTCAATTGATCACGCTTTTCTTCGAGGCATTCCAAAATATTTCTGGAACGTTTGGATGTCTTTACTCACAAAACGAGTGATTGTAACACTCTCACTACGGAGTGACTTTGTTCCGTCGATCCTCAGGCCCATATCGATTCGTGTCATCAAACTGAAGCAGCGACAACCTGTAGTCGTACGCTGGACCATGTTGTGGTAAATCCTGTCAGGAAGACTAGGTCGGTTGTGAGCCTTTTATAACCTTTTTTGTCCCGTCCGATAAACCTAACCTTTCTGTCAATAAGATGTTCAATTAATATAGTATGAAATATTCTTTCACATCGTTTTTGTATATTTGGAGAAATAGCTCTGGTTCTAAAATTACGAGATATCCTCTGAGTTGTTTTAATTTCATATAGACAATATATGTTTCACAAACCAATAGCATACAGCTGCATTTCTGTCAGAATTTAGGAACTGTAGAAAAATTCCTCTTGTTAGCTATACACTATCTTCAATTAAATTTTCCTTTTATTTCCTCATCTGGAATAATAATATAATAAAATATTAATATAGGGCACTTCTAGATTTTATCCAGTCTTAACAAATATTAAATATATACTGTTATCAGGCGCATGGTCTTTCTAAAAAATCAACAATTTATTTAGAAAAAATTATTTTTGAAATTCCTTGTCAATTTTTTATTATTGTAATAGATATATATCTATATCTATCAGACTAACACGTTAATCATTTTTAAATTGAAAGTCTTAGTAAATATGGATTTAATCTTACAATTTAGATAGTTCAGAAATTGAGAAGTTTTCCGTGATCCGTTTTCATTTGAATAGAAGTAATAAGTCAATGAGTTTTGATTTAAGCCTATTGTTACTTGTCTCTTTACTCTTTTCATCCGATTTAAGCATTTTGTAGTTAAATAAAACACTATTAAATTTCGATTAGGTTTAGTGAAAAAAGATGAATTTTTTCTCAATTTTATTTAATTTATATTTGTTCGATTAATATATTGCATATTTTAGATTTGTCATTTTAAAAGAAGTTTACTTTATAATGTGTCATTTCGGCTTCTTATTCATTAACTATCAAACAAATGATTACATTTACTCCTCAAGATTGAAAACCGATTTCATCCCTTCTATTTGTTATTTTTTATTTCTTTATTTCACGTAAATTTCTTAAGTTTATGTAGTATTTGCTTATTTTAAGTTACATTTTTCTGTTGTTGGATTAATCGTATTGTTTGTTACCTGTGCCTGTTTCATGTGCTGTAGATAATTTTCAGTAATTAGTGGTTGTTTAGGTTGGTTGTCATACTGATTGCATGAATAGTTCAGTGGGTTCCTACTGGGATTTCGTGTTCGATTCCCTTAACAATGTATCAAAGGGCAACAAACAAGTAAACCTGGTCTGATCATACATAATGATATTTTATTTCAGCTTGTGGCAATATGGAGTTGATTTAGAAGTTATTCACCCATGCCTTTGTTGGCTTTCGGTTGTGGGACCTCTATATCTAAGGAATAGTATTTTGTCTCAAACTTAATGTTCATTCTTGGCAGAACTTGCCCATTCACATGCATAATCATGATTATTCTGCTGTTTGCTGTCAATCAGCACAGAAAGTTTGCCAGTATCTTTGGTGAGAAGTATGCCAGACATTGTTTTGTTTTTCATTCTTCGTACATTCATTTTTTGTTCAGAAATTTTTTGCCATCAGAACTGCTTCACTTCTCGAGGAAAATTTGTCATTGTTCGAAAATGATAATTTGAAAATGAGGCTTCTTCTGAAATGATCTAACATGTTTCCAAAGGAGATCGTTTCGAGCAACGTTAAGTGTTCATTTTGTTCCAGGAGTGAGCTGGGCCACCTTTTCCTATTGTTTCGGAAATTGATCTATTTTTCTGATAAAATTTGTTTGCTCATCGTTAAAAATTTATTGGATCCCATGAGGTTTTTTCATATTCTTAAAATCAATACATTTTTCTGCTTCAAAGAACTAATATCTTTTCTGCTTTTATTGTATCATGAAGGATGCGTTGTTAATTTCTTTAAACTAATTTTTTAGAATTTCGAAAAATTACATTTAATGAGCCAGGCTTGTTATTTTTGGTATCTTTATTTTTAGTGAAAATGAATTTTTTTTTAATATGAACGTAATTTCTTTTCATGGTTGAAAGGGCATTTACATTTGAATCGGTGAGTTGAAAAGGTACACATTCCAAGCGCATAAACTTTCGGAAAACTAAAAAAAAAAACTGATTTTTGAAAAATTAATTTTTTTACAAAAAGTTATCAATGGCAAATTTGTAGATCTCAGTGTGGCAAACAAAATTGCACATATAAACAAATTATTTTAAACACAATTGTTTTTTAAAATCAGTTTTTTTGAGTTTTTCGAAAGATTATGCGCTTGGAATGTGTACCT
>JALMQS010000025.1:1228483-1264770 GCA_024734495.1 Forficula auricularia
ATTTTTTGGAACGAAGTTCTTATGGGACGCCTCGGGGTGGTACCCTAGTCGGTGAAAAGTGTCCGTAACGTTAAATAAAAACAAGCGAGCCAATGCTCATGCGCATCCACTCAGCCACTTGGGGCGCCTCTATTGTGCTCTAACGGAATCGATGCTGTTCGATGCTAGTCTTTTTCGATTCAACAGGTATTATTTCATTACCCTCCTCTACCTCTCTGCTTCTATTTATCGAATAACTCTCTTTAAAAAATTTTATTAATTTACGACAGAATAGATGAATTCAATAAAATGGCATCGAATTCAGAGACAGAACATCTTCAGAACATTCGTTATTCAGAAACAAATAAACAAAGGTATCATTTAATACAAATAAATGAAAATGAAACAAAAATAAACAAAAGAATATTGCAATAATTCTACTAATTTATGTATTATATTTCCAGCTAATAGAAGAAAATAATCAATTAAAAAAAATCTACTAAAGGTAAGCGTTATATATTAATCGTGGGTGTATGTGTAAAATCCCCGTGAATCCCTAATTGATTTCAATTAATTTCGTATAATTTATTTATTTATTTAATTAATTGAATTTTATTATTTATTTATTCTATTTAAGGAAATAAAAAATTAAAGAAGAAGAAAAATCTTTGAATTTGATTTCCAACGAGGGATTTGATGGATGTACTAAGCAAAATATCTAAGATTATTTATTTATTTATTATTAGAGTATCTATTAGTTAGATATTGCCTGTAATATACTGAGTAAAAACATTGTATAAATTCATATACTGTTTTTTCTCTGATTCAAAAATATTTCCATACAAGTTTGTTCAGTTCCCACCTCTCCATCCCCTCCCTCGATTAGCACTCATGGATTTAATTTTAACATTTTTTTATTTTATTTTCTTTGAAGGAAAGAAATACGAAAAAAAAGCCGAGTACCAAAAAAGGTATCGGGAGCGGGGAAAAAAACAAGAAGGTGTGTATAATTTTATATATATTATATATATTATAATATTTTGCAGTGTAATTTAAATACGACTGTAAAGTTAGTAGACATCAGACGAGAAATTAATGATTTTATAATCAATTTCAGTATCGGAGAAAGGTATAATAAAAACAAGTTAGGCTATTGTCAACAAGTATATCGACAAAGAATGAAAGAAAAATACAAGATCCAAGGTACGGTACGAAATTATATACATTTTTGATACACCTTACTATTGCCATTACTGAACTCGTAATTAATTTTCGTACTGCATTAATATACGATGCCGCTCGAGATAATGCACAGTTACTAAACGAATTACTTCGGAAGCATAGAAAAGATAATGAAAACTCATCTTTAGCTGGCCATAAAGTCTCATAGCTCTTATGATAGAACATGACTATGCTTAATTATTATTATTCATAATAAATACCTGTTTCTGTTTGTATATTATTATTATTATATATTATATATTTCTATAAATCATTGTAAATAAAATAAAGGTGTTAAGTCAACTTCCAGAAAGGGGCGAAGAGCCACAAAAGGTTGGAAACCACTGGTGTAAATATACCCATGGCTGGTGCGTCGTGCCGTGTGTCTTGATTACGGTTAGTTTTCCATAAGAAACGGTTTGTCGTTGCCGTTACCCCATGAACCCTGCCCTTGGGGGGTTCTGACCCCCAAACCCCCCGTGGATACGCCTCTTATTTTATTTACTTCTAATGAATTAGAAGAGTTTTTTTTTACCTTTTGTTGAAGTTATAAACTTGACTGTTTTTATTTTTAGCATGCTATAATATTAATTTTCCAACAATTTTCAACCCCCCCCCCCCCAGAAGTTTCAAAGACGCACTCTTTCTCTTAAACTCCCCACCCCCCACCCCCCGCTTGTGGGTACCCTGCTTTTATCCTATACTACTAAAACGCATTTGTGCCTGCCTCTGTATGTACCTACCTACCTATGTATGTACCCGAGGGGTGGACCGCGATCTAAAATCATGTACCGGGTGATTCAATAAGGGTGACGAGGTACCGTATCTCAGGAACTAATAATCGTAGAAGTTTGGGAAAAAAATCCTTCAGAGGAAATCGACCAAGAAAAATTGCTGGAAATATTTTTTAAGTTCATACGTCCACCGCTAGGTGGCTAAATAGCTTCGATCGTATAAAAAAATGCAATTTTCTCAAAAATTTTCCAATATAAGTTTAGAAATGAATACTCTCACGTTAATGCCACCATAATAGTCCATCTTTTTGATAAATGACTTTTTATTGTAGGACGTAAAATAAAGGCGGGAGGGGATGCTAAACTTTTATGGACTGTAGTGTCTATAACTTAAGTTTGACTTAACGGAATTTTGTTAACAAGGTCTGGTTCAAGAAAGGAAGGTTTGGTGAATAAAATAAAAAACCATCCATGCCATTCTAGTTCTTGCCGCCCTCGCTAAGGGGCGTGTTTTATAAAGTTAACCGTTTTATTAATTTTGCTCCAAAATCTTAAATGGAACCGTATAATTATTTTATTAGATTCAGAAAGTAGATCAAATTTGCAACAAAATATGTTCAAACCGCATGTCGATATCTTTTTTCGTTTAACAGTTATTGCTTAAAGAATATTTTATTAACGAATTTATTAAAGAAACAAAATAGGTAATTGAGTTTTCAATTTTTTTTAAGTTTCGTAGTCAAGCATGCCATGGAGAAATAAAAAAACAGTTTAAAACTTTGTTCTTATTTTCATCTAATCACAACAATAATGATAATAACGCTTTTCTGTGTCGCCTGTGAGTAGGTATTAAATTTCAAAAATGTCTAATTTCTTAGAAGGCCGTGAAAGACTTGGTTGACAGTTTCTATGGAAACGGCGATTTTTCACATATAGATGTTAATGTTTTAATTGTTATTTTATTGTTTGTTATGTTATATCATTATTGTTGTGATTAGATGAAAATAAGAACAAAGTTTTAAACTGTTTTTTTATTTCTCCATGGCATGCTTGACTACGAAACTTAAAAAAAAATTGAAAACTCAATTACCTATTTTGTTTCTTTAATAAATTCGTTAATAAAATATTCTTTAAGCAATAACTGTTAAACGAAAAAGATATCGACATGCGGTTTGAACATATTTTGTTGCAAATTTGATCTACTTTCTGAATCTAATAAAATAATTATACGGTTCCATTTAAGATTTTGGAGAAAAATCAATAAAACGGTTAACTTTATAAAACACGCCCCTTAGCAAGAACTAGAATGGCATGGATGGCTTTTTATTTTATTCACCAGACCTTCCTTTCTTGAACCAGACCTTGTTAACAAAATTCCGTTAAGTCAAACTTAAGTTATAGACACTGCAGTCCATAAAAGTTTAGCATCCCTCCCGCCTTTATTTTACGTCCTACAATAAAAAGTCATTTATCAAAAAGATGGACTATTATGGTGGCATTAACGTGAGAGTATTCATTTTTAAACTTATATTGCAAAATTTTTGAGAAAATTGCATTTTTTATACGATCGAAGCTATTTAGCCACCTAGCGGTGGATGTATGAACTTAAAAAATATTTCCAGCAATTTTTCTTAGTCGATTTTCTCTGAAGGATTTTTTCCCAAACTTCTACGATTATTAGTTCCTGAGATACGATACCTCGTCACCCTTATTGAATCACCCGGTACAACTACTTCCACTTCCACTTTCATTTCCAAGTAGAAGACAATAGATGACAATAGATTATCTAATGAATTCCAAATAATTCCAAAGACGGTGTACACCTAATTCCAATCGCGGTTCACCCCTTGTATGTACCAATGTCCGTCCCCCAACAAAAACAGTCGTCATGGTTACCAATTTAAATGAAATTATCTAACTATATATTATACCATATATAAAATTAAGGTTTTGTCTGTACATTGGTCCAAATCATGCCTAAATTTAGTTGCACACGTTTCAAGCAAAGTTATGAACGAAAAGACCCTCATCAAAATTCCTGTCTGCCTGTATGTCTGTATGTTTGCGTGGTTTCCACGAAAAGTTGCTCACGATTCACGTAAAAACTGCTGAAGGGATTATTATGAAATTTCATATTTACATCAGATGTATTCTAACTTACGTTTATAGCTATATAACGTTTTGATATTTTGACCCCAAAAGGGGGTTTGGGAGGTGCATGAATGAAAATGATCAAATAACTCCTAAACTATTAACCCTACGGCAAATTTTATTATAAACAAAGTTGTAGGGAATGTGATTTCTGACTTTTGTTTAAAAAATTCACCCCAAAACCACCCAAAAACGGTTGGGGAGGGGGGGTGAAAAATTCTTGCCCTTGGAGCAAACTCAACCAAATTTTGTATACATAATCTTTGGGCCTCTAGAGAGCTAGAAATGAAAAAAAAACTAACCACCCAAAATGGGGGGAGGGGTCAAAAAATGAAAATTCTTGCTCTTGAACCAACTCAACCAAATTTTGTATGTGGGTCACTAGAAGGCTAGAAATGCAAAAACTGGGTGCGGGGGTGGGTTGCGGGTGCGGTAGTGGAATGGAGTGGGAATGGGTTAGGGCAGTGGTTGCCAACCTTTTGTGGCCCATCGACCCTTTCTGGATGTTGACTAACATCTATCGCCCCCTTTTCATTTTCAGAGTATGCCTAATTTTAATATGAAGTAAAGTGTAAATAATAAATCAGTTTTATTATTTTAAACAATTTTACCCCGGTCGTGCTCCTTGGCTAGCAAGAGGCCCGCCGAAGGCGGGCCTTGCAGCTAGTATATAATATATAAAATTAAGGTTTTGTCTGTACATTGGGGTGGTGGTGTGGGTGGGCGTGCTGAGTTGGTTTCGGCGTGGGTGTCCAGGGGCGAGTCCCCTGGCAAGCAAGAGAGCCGCCGAAGGCGGGCTTTGCAGCTGATCTATGATTAAAATAAAGGGATGGCAGTAATAATATTTCATCAAACATGGATGGAGATTATTGTAAATGTGTCGGTAAAGGAGAATTCTTTGTAGACAAGATTGATCTCGAAGCGACAGCAGCGACATCCTTTGATCTGGATAAGAACCATTGTTTGAGTAGCTCGAAATCCTGTGACTGCACAGGCTGTGAGTATATCCTCAGAGCACATATAATAACTAATCTAATCTAATCTCTCACTTGATACAATCCTGTCTCAAAACTTGTAGCTAATCGAATCCGAAATTTTTCTTATTTTGAGACTCAATTTTAATTTTAAATTTTATTTTGAAATTTTCTCTAACAAATAAATTAATATAATATATTTAGAAATTTAACTCGTCTCAATATTTATGTAAGCATATTATTTAAGAAAATAATTAATGATTTAGTTCTTTTGACATTTATTAAGTTGTATAAAGTGTTCACAGTATAAAGTGAAAACGAATATTCACTGTTTAAATTGAAGTTTTATTCTCACAATAATAATACTTAATTTTTGCCATTGTTATATTTTTTTATTTTGTTTTCATGTATTATAATCGAATCTAACAATTCGTCATTCATGGATATTCCAAAGGGCTTGGGCTTTACGGAATATATGGAAATGGATTTGAAAAGGTAAAAAAAAAAAAAAAAAAAAGATTCTTTTGTTTTGAATTTTGTTTTTTATTTGATTTGTTTTCCTGGTTGCATATTAAATTTGAATAAGTATATAGTTGGATTTTTTTTGTATTTGATTTTTTGTATTTTATTTATATATTGTTTTTTTATTTTTTTTATTTATTTTTATTTTAAGAACATCGGAAAAGAGACAAAAGATTGATGGTTCATCTTTCGAATCGAGTTCAGTAGATGAAACAGGTAAATTATTTTCGTTTTTATTTTTTTATACCCATTTAAAATCTATCTATGTATATATTTTAATATTAAAGAACTCACATTATTACTAAAATCATGTCACAATACAATTTGTCAAAATTTGACGGATAGATTGCAAATTTACTTACATGAGATTTTCAAATAAAAATATTTAATAACATAGAATCTTATTCATATATTTTTAAAGTTTATTTAAATGGGTAATTCGTAAATCAAAATCTTTTTTTTATTTTTTTTTGTCATTTTAGCAATGGAGAATGACAACTCTTCTCAAGAAAGTCAGCCGAATGATTTTAAGTCCAATTCAGGGTAAATATAAATTTATTTAAATTTAAATGTATCTACATACATGTATATTACATTATACTACATAACTACAATTAAATTCTTCTATTGTCTATATAACATTTTTCAATTTTCAATAATATGTTACCTTAATTTTATATTAAACTAGCTTCAAGGCCCGCCTTCGGCGGCGCCTTTTGCTAACCAGGGGCTTCGCCCCCTGGACCCCCACATGCTTGGCTGCTTTATTGATGTTTTATTAGTAACAGAGAATAAATATAATTGTTTTATTATAAAGTCTTAAATAGACATAATTTGTGATTCTATTTAACTGCAATATACACTCATAACAAATAAGATGAAACAAATATTTAAAATGTATTAAAAATCTCTATTCATAAAAAATTCTCTTATTCTCAAGCTTGAGTTGTTTATCATAAAAGAATTTAGTCTTATTGATTTTAAGTCGAATCTTCCACGTTTTCAGTAGAGCTTGCCATTAATAGTCAAAACATCAAAAATGGAATGCAAAAGGTTATTCCTCTAGTATTAGATAAGAATCGATCGTTATTTTTGATTTTAAGTCGATTCCTCCATGTCTTCAGCAATGGTTACCAATAATAATCGAAGGGTCAAAAATCTAATGTAGAATTATTATTCCTCAAGTATTAGATAAGAATCGATTGCTATTTTTGATTTTAAGTTGATTCCTTCATGTCTTCACCAATGGCTACCAATAAAAACCGAAACGTCAAAAATCGAATGTAGAATTGTTATTCCTCGACTGTTGAATGAGAATCGATCATTATTTTTGAAATAAAGTCAACATCAGGCGCGGATCCAGACCTCTGATTTGGGTGGGGGGGGGGGGGGGGCGGTCGCCGGTATATCTACTTTTGATCTCGGAAGTGTGTCGCGGTCGAATTTTCCAAGCGGGGGGCAGAGACGCCCCCCCCCCCCCCACATAGAACTTTATTTTCTTCAATTTTAAAATTTAATGATATATATAAAAAAATAAATATATAAAAAATATTGATCTCCAATGCTTAAGGGGGGGGGCGTAAGTGATTTCCTGTACTTACAAACAATGAGCTTTGTCTACAAATTGTATCAGAGAGAATTACCACAGTATTTGGAATTCACAATAGTAAATGAAATGCATGAACATTATACCAGGTATAATGATAGGATATATGTACATAAGGTCAAGCCCGTGCCTGGCGGGTGTTCATTGCGTGCGCCGCACGCAGGCGTTCAAATAGCCAGGGATTTTTTTTATGAGATTAAAATATGAAATTTGTAAAAAAAAATTTCAAATCATTTATAGTTTTTTTTTTTACAAATTTCATATTTTAATCTCATAAAAAAAAATCCCTGGCTATTTGAACGCCTGCGTGCGGCGCACGCAATAAACACCCGCCAGGCACGGGCTTGACCTTATGTACATATATCCTATCATTATACCTGGTATAATGTTCATGCATTTCATTTACTATTGTGAATTCTAAATACTGTGGTAATTCTCTCTGATACAATTTGTAGACAAAGCTCATTGTTTGTAAGTACAGGAAATCACTTACATTCAAAAAACCTAGGCATCCCAGCATGGTTCTAATTGGTATATATCTATCACATTTTAAAATAGTTCTCATACACTTATTTTGTAGTAATTGTAGCTCATTTATATTATTTTTTGTACCAAAATATAAGATTGTAGGACAATATAAAAATTGGGATTAATTATGCTCTTATAAACTGCAATTCTATTATTCATATTTAAGTTATTACTGATTCTATTAAAATAATTAACTTTTCTATTTAAACTTCTAATTAGTTCATTAAAATGCATTTTAAAATTCAACCTGTCATCAACAATAACACCAAGATACCTCTAATATTCCAGTTTCCCACCACTTAGCCAAACCGGAGATATGTTTTCCCCACTAGCTCCCATTATCATTACTTTTGACTTTGCACAATTTATTATAAATTTGTTGACATTTAATCATCTCTCAATTTTTTTGAGTATCCTATTTATTCTTACTACAGCCATGTCTATATCACTATCCTCTACAGATATTAAAGTATCATCCGCAAATAAATTTACAAAAACATTACCCTCAATACAGCTATCTACCATATAATAAACAATAAGAGTCCAAGTATACTTCCTTGGGAGCACCAACACTATCACTTTGTGGTTTGGAGATTTCACTATTAATTTTATTCACATTGGTGCGATTTCTTAAATAACAATCAAACCACTTAAGCGCACTATCACTGAATCCATCCATATATTCTCACCTCAATTTATTTCAAGATCATATGTTTTTATTTTATTTTATAGATAATCCCACTTTTAAAAATGCTTCTATTAAATTTGTGTTTTAAAAAATTTTAAACACCTGTTTTATTTTTGATAAATTTTAAATTTCCGAAAATGGCTAAAAAAAATTTGTTTATTTTTTGCATAACAACATTTTTGTATTAGCGAAAATCAGCAACCCTAGGGTCGTTAGTTAACGGTGAACAATAACATTTTTTACCCATAAGCAGGGACGGCGGAACTGTGGGGTCAGGAGGGTCAGTTGACCCCCCTGGGAATTTGAATTTGTCAAAATTTGACGGATGGATTGCAAATTTACATGAGATTTTCAAATAAAAATATTTAATAACATAGAATCGTATTCATATATTTTTAAAGTTTATATAAAAGGATAGTCCGTAAATGAAAATCTTTTTTTTTTTGTCATTTTACCAATGGAAGAATGACAACTTGAGTTGTTTGCTATAAAAGAATTTAGTCTTTTTGATTTTAAGTCGATTCTCCCACATTTTCAGTAGAGGTTACCATTAAAAGTCAAAATATCAAAAATGGAATGCAATAAGGTTATTCCTCTAGTATTAGATAAGAATCGATGGCTATTTTTGATTTTAAATTCCTCCATGTCTTCAGCAATGGTTACCAATAATAACCGAAACGTCAAAAATCCAATGTAGAATGAATATTCCTTAAGTATTAGATGAGAATCGATCACTATTTTTGAATTTAAGTCAACATGGACTGAACATAGCAAGTGATATCTAATTAATAATAAAGGAATAAACATATTAATATTTCAAATGACTTTGGATAAAGTTTAGCAACGATCCGTTGCAGTTTATTTTACTTCTAATTATTGTTTAGTTGTTTCTCGCTTTTGACCAGGTGAAGATAAGGGCCCTTTTCCCTGACACTATCACATATATTATTACATTATAAAAACATTCCTTCGAAAAATGTATGCCAAACCTTAGTGTTTTAGCTGGATACTTTTTAAATAAATATTATTTTCATAAATTCTTCAACACTCACTTGTCGGAATTAATTAAATAAAAAGCGGTCCTATACTGAAAATTACAATTAAGATTTTCTATGTCTTGAGTAAAATTTTTTAGCTGAGCATTTATAAATCAGAAGAATTTTCGTCTCTAGAAAAAGCCAACTGCCCAGAACGATATTTGGCACTCGGGTTATACCTACTTCACAAGGATCGAACTCTTCTAACATAAAATAAATATATCTAATTTGATGCAAAATTACAATTGGCCTTTTCCTTTAATAGTTTCATAAAATCAATAATGTGGCAATTAATGTTTCCATGGGAAGATGTTGAAATTTTTGAAAAATTCCTCTATTTTTTTTAAATTCTTAAACGCTCACCTATTAGCATTAATTAAATAAATTTGTATTTATTTATTGTATAGTAATTAGTATATATTATATAGTAATTGTTAATTTAAAATATATATATTTTTTTTCAAGTGCAAGTAATTCAGAAGAGTGTTTTTGTCAAGCTCAGCGATTAGGGGAACTTCGAAAGAAACTCTTGTTTTCTCTTTTAAGCTATAAATCTGCTGGTTCATCTGATAGATATAGCTTTCGTGAAAAGTTAAAAGGTATTCTTAATTTCATATTTATTCTCTTTTGAAACTTTGTGTTAAATTGATTTATTTTTTATTAGAAAACTTGAAAAAGAACCATAGTTTGGATTCTGAAAATTCAACTCAAAATTCTGACTCTGATCTCAAAGAAACTTCTCTAACAAATGATGTCTCTCCTGAAGAACAAAATTGGTTTAAAGAAATTGATAATCTTCACTGCGAAGACAAAGAGGTTTCTGAATTTTTAAAAATTTTAAGAAGAAAGTATAATGAATTAAAGAAAACTTCGTCGAAATTCAATGATCATTCTAAGGAACGTAAAAAGAGTTTATCACTTGAAAATTTGCTATTAAAGGAGGAGCTGGGAGCTCTTGCATTACCAATTCCAGCCTCCGGTAAAATTAGTAAATATCTTGCAGAGGTAAACACACGAGAATTGATTAATAATTTGCTATCCAGTGATTCTTCTCCAAAAGGGGCAAAGGACAAAACAACAACAAACAACGTTCAAAAACCAAAGAGATGCCCCTGTCATCAGAAACAAACACAAAATTCTCCAAAATCACGAAATAATAGCTCCAAGTTAACAATGATGTCCCCATCTAATGTAACGTTGAAAAGGAACAGATCTCTGTCTCCAAAAAATTGTTCTCTTGAAACAAGAGATTTACATGAATTAGAAGAAAACTTTTTTGCCGACTCTTCTGATGAAGACTTGCCGAAGAAACAAAGTACTCTTGATAATTTTGAGAATGAAGAATGTTGGGTTCTCATTTCAGAATATAATCAAAAAGTGGTATTACTCAACGCCTGTTTTTTTGATGAGCATATATACATACAAAATATGACAAAAAAGTCGATAATTTGTTCTCTCACTCTGGATACACTTTCTGGGGGAGATGGGGAAGAGGTTATCAAATGGCCTAGGAAATCATTCACTTTTACTCCTTCTCGCTTCAGAGAAATAAAGGTATTAATGATCAACATAATAATACTCATAATTAGATAGGGTACTATAAATGTTTTAAATTAGAAATTTGGTGTTTGATGAGGCTCTTGACCTCATATTAATGATAATTTTAACTTATGAAAACAAACCAGTATTAGTTTGTTATTTCTTATTACAAGCTTTGATAAAAATACATATTATAATGTGTTAACTGTAGAAAAGGAATGAATTTCTGCATGAAAAATTGTACTAGATTATGAAAAACAGGACATGAGGGTGGCGTGAGAATATCCGCTGAAACCTCTCAAAAGTTTTTCTGGAGAATAAATGGTTAGACTTTAAGGAAATCTTGTATTTCTTTTTCCTAACGAAGACATTCCACCTGTTTCCAAGGTTTTCAAGAGCCTCATCAAACACCAAATTTCTATAATAATACTCCTTTTATAATATTTTTAACCCTCTAATTCAATTGTTATTGTAGATTAGGATATTTCCCACTGTCTATGGACCGCTTGATCTACAATTCAAAATAACATTACACGATTTGACTTCGAAACATCAACAGACAATATTTCATGAAATGTCATTACTTATAACTGAGGAGCAAGAAGAGGTAATCTATTGTTAAATGATTTCATATATTTTATGTAAGATATATTTTGATATTATTCTTGTTAGAGCAGTGACAGATCTAAAGGAAGGCCGCCCGGGGCTATAAAATCCTAATTACCTTTATTTTTCAATAAATTTCTTGTTTAAATAAATGTAAAATATAGTTATTATGTATGTTGTGTTATTATTAATGCATAGTAGTGAATGTGTAAGATAAAAACAACAAAATATTAAATCCGGATATGGCTTTGAATGAGTTGTTTATTTTAATATTATAAAACAGGCCAGCAGAGCCTTCTTGTTCAAGGTATAGAAATAACTTAGGCTCATGCTCGTAGTTAGTAGGGGGTGGCAAGGGGGACACTGCCTCCCTAGTAAACTCTTTTCCTCCCCTAGAAAAATCGAGTCAATATCTCAATAACTATTTATGCTATGAGATTAATTTTATTCTTAAAAAATCAATACAGATTGAAAAAAATGTAGATCTCCAAAAAAATTTTCTTCCCATATAGACAGTAAATAACGGATTTCATCTTATATTAATTGCGGGAAAAGATTTTTTTTAGGGTCGTTTGGTATGGTGTGGGTATGCTAAATCTAAGTTTGCGACCTCGAAAGTCTGGGGGATAACTTTTGCCGGCTGAAAAACCTCGAAATTTTCGGACTTTTTCCAGTTTTTCGCTTATAACTCGAAAACGGTCCATATTTTGTAAATAATCGTTCTAAAGTAAATTAAAGAGGATAAAATTTGGCGCCGAGTAAAAAAATATGCAAAATTGGTCCAGTAGTTCGATTTTTTATAGGGATTCAAAAAATTGCTCTCCGGATCACTTTTGAATACCTATCCCAAAAACTCAGACTTTTTTCGATTTTTTCCCATTTTGACCATGAAGGAGCACGTTTTCGACAAAGACCACTCTATATACTTTTAAATTAGATTAACTTTTCTACAATTGAAACAAAGTTTCATCTTAATTGGATAATGGTAACCCATGCTGCAATGAGGTTGATGTTTTGAAAAACTGCAATTTTTTGCAAAAAATCGCAATTTTTCCTTCATAAAATGAAAACCACTCATCCTAGAAACTTGATTTCTATCTCATTCTCTAAAAAATTTTGTTGAATTGAATGTCTCCTTGGACTACTTTTTTGTTAAAATTCCTTGATTTATAGATATCCTACATTTTCCGGACAGCTTATGATCCGAATCCTCAAAAGCGTCTTGGAAAATGCAGAAAATCTATAAATCTAAGAGTTTTATCAAAAAAGTGGTCCAAATAAACGTTCAAGTCAATAAGATTTCTTCAGAATGAGATAGGTATCAAGTTCCTAGGATCAGTAATTTTCATTTTATGAAGGAAAAACTGCGATTTTATTCAAAAAAATTGCAGTTTTTCAACAAAAATTTGGGTTGGGGGGTCTCCACACCTCGCTAAACCCTGGCGCCGTTATTTCGGCTGCCCCCCCCTAGAAAAATTCCCTATCTACACCAATGCTTAAGCTCAACTCTAGGGCCACTTTCGATTCTATGAGAATAGCTACGAGGAACTTTAGAAATATGTATCTGCATTATTAAGGATCTTATAAATTTTATTAGTAAATTTATCAAATAAATAGTATAAAGTCCTTTTTATTTTTATCTTCCAGAGACCCCAAACACTTAAATTC
The DNA here is from genome assembly GCA_024734495.1 of Forficula auricularia. Classification (NCBI taxonomy): domain Eukaryota; kingdom Metazoa; phylum Arthropoda; class Insecta; order Dermaptera; family Forficulidae; genus Forficula; species Forficula auricularia. Next base: position 1,241,737 of record JALMQS010000025.1, read on the forward strand.
GCACTGTGTTAGAAATTGAAATAGATTTTCTTTGCAAAACTTGATAATAATAGATCCTATTCGAGCTTTCGCTCTTGTTCTGAAGGTATTTTTTTTTTAGAATATTTTTGATTATTTTAGATATTTTTGTCCATTTTTTTGGGACAATATGAAATTGCAGAATTCGAAATTAAAATGTTTTGTTTTATTAATATAAAAGCTTCAGCTCTGAATTTGTATTTCGAATATTGTTATTTTATATTTATTGCCTCAAAAATGAGTCAAAATTGTCTTTTTCAGATTTTTATCAAAAATATCTCAAAACCCTGAACTTTTGTAAAAATCAGAAACATTTCTTTAGAATCAACATACAAAACTACTAGGATCATTCCTTGGGTTTTTTGAAGAAAATTTTTATTTAATTTTTGTCGAGAGTGTAATTAGAAAAGAAAAACAATTAATCAAAAGTACACTGATCTCAAGCTTAATCGGCTATTTCTATCTAAAAATTATATTGCTCTCCATTAAAGACCCAATCTTCTTGAAGAATTCACAAATATTATTTAAAGTTTTAAGAGTCTAATTTGAAGAAAGTCTGAATTTATTTATTTATTAACAGTTATATTAAAATTATAATATATAACAGATTTGAAATTTTTATCGTAAATAAGGAGTATTGAATTTTCTAATTAGTTACTAATAAAAAGTGCTTATACACTATTCTACGGTTATAACATAACCCACATAGTAGAAACAGGAAGTAAGTTGGCCAATTAGACAGCTTCCCCCATCGAACCAATGGTTAAGAAACATTTACTACTATTTTGGAAGTAGACAAGAATACTCTGAATTTCCTCTTTTCGTTTCTAATATTTTCAAGGCTACTTATATTTTCACTTGATTAAAGCAACTATAATTTGTTTTTTTTCAGACCAAGTCAATAAATGAGCCAAATATTCCTGAGGTGACTGAAAATAAGTAAATATTTTTGCTTCGAAATATATTTTGATCTTAATATTTCTTTCTAATCTTGGAATTTTTATTTAGTTTCTCATTATCTGAAGATGATCATTTAACCTCACCTAATTTGTCTATGGAAAACATCGAAGGTATCAATAATAAATTTATAACTATTTAATGTTTTTTCCTATTGAATATTATTAATAACTTTGCGCGGGAAAATAATGCAGGTTTTTAACTTTAAGGATGCAATCTTAGGTATTTCTTCTCTTTGCATATTATAGATCAGTGGTCGCCAAACAATAGCTCGGGGTAGCATTTTATATAGCTGAGAAATATTTTATTTTATTTAAATTTACCTCTCGTCCCTCTTTCCCTCGACATACAACTTTCAATGTTTCAAGACACATATCCACAACTCTCTTCGATTCCAACCCAACCCCTGGAATTCCTTTCCACGATGCCTTGAGTCATTCTTGACTAATAGGTGTTAAAGTAAATAAATATATGTTAAAAATAACATATATGCATTTGGAATACATAGTTACCTACCTGAGGCGACTGTGTGGGTCAGTCGTCTGGGTTTTTTCCTGAGCATTTTCCCAGATAAAAATAACAAAAAAAAAAACCGATACTCTACCTAATAATCAATAGACTAAAATTTCCCAAATGATTACTGTATAAATAAATTTACGACTAGTCATATCGGCGAATGCCCTTTACAGAGCAATGTACGATTTTTCATTCCACTCTGTAAATTAAATCTCACATGTCTTGGAATCAAACTGTATATATAATTAAGTAATGGAGAGGGATTCAGCCAATGGGTAGCCTCTGCTGAATAAAAAACTCCCAATTATAGAAAACGTTTCGGCTTTAATTAAATAATGCCATCATCAGTTCCTAAGAGCTGAAAAAAGCGATAGAGCACACATGTAAAATTACAATAAAAATTTTTTACAAAAAATCCAAACTTGTTAATTACAAAATTATATCTTACAGTATTAGCGACACAATTAATTTTATAAATAAATTGTCCGCAGGCAGAGTTGTTGTGGATTTTATCATAATATATACAAAATTATATGAATTACAAAATGGTACATAAATCTTGGTGTGCTCTCACTTGATATGCGCAACGTCTCAAGTACAAATATAGCAAATTTCAATTTCATTCAATTAATAATAATAATAATTATGAGGACATTGATCTAATTAGGATCACTGACCCCTCACAAACATCTCTTAATTAAAAGATTTCTCAAAATAATTAACAAACATTAAGAATAACAAAAATTCGAATTCAAAATGACAATATATAAAAATAAAAATAAAAAATAAATTTTTTCCTTCTCTACCTTTTTACAATTCTTTCGCCCCTTTCTCAATGTTTATTATACCTGGGCATCAGTATTTGTCAATATTGACAAGTAAGCATTGCTAAGCCCAATGCAATCAGTTTGAAAATTAAGAGCCCTTTGCCCATATGTCTTAATAAAGCATTTTTCGGCCAGCATACGCTTATAATTGTTCCCCAATCTCATCAAGATGACAGCATCATCAAACTCAAATCCATGGGAGGTGTCGATATGGTGTGTGCTCAGGGCTGTCGAAGCTTTTTTATTTATTACACTTAATTCATGCTCTCTTTTCCGCAAAGAAAAAATGCGAGATGTTTGACCCACATAAACACTTGTAGGTTTCGGGCAATCGCGGCACTTAATTAAGTAAATCACATTATGTTGTTCGTGGGGTGGAACTACATCCTTGTTATTAAATAAAAAGGACATATTACCAGTTGATGCCAAGGCCGTGCGTACATTATAGTTCTTAAATATTTTTTGAATTTTTTCGGACAACCCTGGCATATAGGTGAGAGAGAAAAATGGTCCATCCCTGAGAGGGGTACAGATGGGGTAGGAGCAATAAGCTGCTTCTCCTTCTTCGACGAAAATTTTTAATTACAGAATTAATGACCCGCAATGGATAAGAGTTCGAGGAAGCCACCATCCTAAAATCATCAACATTCCTCGCAACGTAGACGTCATCACAAAGCGAATAAATCCTTCTCAAAAAATAATATAAGGTGTTCATTTTATATACAAAGGGAGACTGCGAGAAGTAATTGATGAAACGTCCACTGTCAGATGGCTTCACATACAGGTCAAATGATAGAGAACCACTGGGATTTTTGATTATCAAAAGATCAAGGAACGATATTTGGCCATTAATTTCTATTTCATACGTAAAACTCAAATCTGGATGGAAAGCATTGAATATTCTCAATAGCCGATATCCGTTTGATCTATGAGGGATCAATTGGGAGTTTTTGAGTTCAGCAGAGGCTACCCATTGGCTGAATCCCTCTCCGATTACTTAATTATATACATATACAGCCATCAAATTGTATCAATCAAACTGTATATATATTGTATCAAATTTGCTCAATAAAAACAAAAAAAAAACTGGGTCAGTGGTTAGAGTGTCGGGCCCCCGGCCTGAAATACGCTGGTTCGAGACTGAGTCTCGGCAGATATTTGCAGTCGCCTCCTCCTCTTGGAAAGCAATGGCACACTTCCAAGAGTAATTGCCCAGTAACATCTCCAAACTAGCCGTTCGGAACCGGCGTTAAAAAGTAGGTCCCGTATATCTGTGTAAAAACAACTAAACACACTCAGCACAGGTATATGTGGAGAGGAGGGAAAACGTCAGGGAGACCTGATATGGCACTTAAAGAAGTTACCTGCCTCATTTCAAAATAAATTTTTGATTGTTTTATTGACTAAAAAAAAAAAAAAAACAATCGCAAAACGTTTAATAAAAATCAAAACTTTTTGGGAGACATCATAGACCAAAATGCCCTGAATTCGCTCAATTGTTTTTTTCTTTTCAATAGTCGGTCGGGTATATTGAAACAAAAAATCATGAAAATTGACTTTTATTAATTAGTTTGATTGTGACACAAAACAAAATATTAAATATATATATATATTAATTTAACAGTAATCTTCTCGGATTTGCCGAAAATTTGTCTATGACAGTCTTTTCAATAAACTCACTGTTTTCTTTTAAATAATTGCGATGTACGCTCATCAGACATAAACCCGTAAGCCTTTCTTCACCCATGGTGCTTCTAAGCCACGTTTTAACTCTTCGCAGCGTACTGAATGACCGTTCTACGGTCGCCGTGGTGCATGGGATAGTGCTTAAAATAATCAATGCCTTTCTGACAGCAGGGTAAAAAATGTTGGCTTCGTTGAACAGATCAACTACTTCTATGTCCCTTAATTGATCATCTGATAAAGCCTTCTTCACCCATAAATTATGCCAAAGGTTCAGTTCTCCGGTGATATCCAGGTTATAAAATTCTTGGAATGATTCTGCGTTCTTGTGTAAGTCTGTAATGCTGGTTTTGGTCATATACAAGGGATATAGCTTACTTAAAGCAAAAGCCGGAGTATTTTCTTGGGAGAATCGAATATTCAACGATGAAATGAGTGAATCAATGTATGGTATTATCAGGGAACGCCGCCAATATTCGTTATCATTGTCTGATGGCGGATTACTTCTATGTGTTTGCTTGTGAGCAAGACGTGGAACCGAAATTTCTATGTTCAAATCCATTGCAACAGCTCGCGCTTTTTGAAGCATTTCATTACTTATTCTATCAGGAAACTCGCGGTCATTTCTGAGAATGTCCTTGATATTTTTGATGTGTTCCCCCACCGAGATCATGTCGATCTAGCTAGCGGGGTTAGGTTGTTATCCCCCCCCCCCCCCCGAAATATTGTAGCATATAAATAAAACGTTTAATAAAAATTTATTAAAAATAAAACTCTCATAAAAAAATCAATCTGGTCATACATTGACAGTCATACATTCTCTTACTCCTAGGAGTATATCCATACTCCCCTAACCCCTCTGGTAGGTAGCTCCCCCCCCCCGACAAGTTTTTCTGGTTAAGGCCTTGGCTTTCACTAAAAAAGAATTTTTGCAACAAATGAAACTTAAAAAATTAAACATTAATTATAAAAAATAAAAAACAATTGCTAAGTATTAAAATCAGCCTTATTTTCCGAACAACCTAATAACTATATATGTATTTATTATTCTTAAGATGTTTTAGCTGGTGAAGACGATAGTCAAGAGCAGCGCCCTGAAGAACCATCAACACTTCATGTGAGTCAATTTGTATTTAGTATAATGATAATAAAGTAATGATGGTATTTTAATTTTATATCTTACAATATTTATTGTATTTTTTTCATTAGAATGATATTCTAAGTTCAAACAACGAAGTTTTCAAATTACAAACAGCGTCAACAGAACTCAGTTGGGGCTCGATTTCTCTTGGTACTCAAAAATTAAGAATGATAAAAGTGAGGCATCAAGGTCCAGAATGTACTATTCATGTCCGTATCCTCAAAGATGTCACCCATTCATTCAGCGTAAGTGTAATGAGTAATTGAGTGGATATTGATGACGCAGTCCAAAATTCAAAAAAGGAAGATAATTTAAACTATCTTTTTATTCATAAACCGACGTTTCGGAGGCTATTCCCTCCTTCTTCAGGGTTTTGAAAGGTCAGTGAAGGAAATCCAATGTGACATTCCGTCTCCAATCTCAGTGGCAGTAACAATATTATATATACAGTATTTCATTCTCAGCCAGTGGCGGATCATAAACAAGGCGCAATAGGCGCGCGCCTAAGGCCCCGTCGAATATGGGGGCCCCCAAAATTGATTATCATATTAATTTTGATCGTGATATAAAATTTTATTTCATTTTTATAAAAAAATTTATCAATTGACTTATGAAATTCAATCATTATTTTAATGTTTCCTGTAACATTATATTTCCTCTCATATTAGGTGTAGCTATCAATTTTATGTAAAAAGACAAATAACATAATTTAATAGTCATTTTTGTTCCAAATATTACTAGATATTATTTTTCAACGATAATTGACAACAAAGTATTAATTTAAATATTTATATAAAAAAGACCTTATAATAAATGAAAAATTAAATATCTATTGAGAAGTCTTTTAGATTTGACTTTGTTGATCACTTTCCATTAAAAAATCATTTAAAATTTCTTTTGTATTTTTTTAATAAATTAAAAAAAAAACTTCAAGATATTTTAAATAGAGCTCTAAGTTAGTTTTTAAAGTGAACTGGTTAACGTGATATCATCGCTTTCCTAGTCTATTAAGCCTTGCAAAGACATTTTTGTTATCCGGGGCCTAATTTTTTTTGCGCCTAGGGCCTTTTATTGACTTAATCCGCCACTGTTCTCAGCAGAATTTAGCTTTGTGATAGCGAAACGTCCGTTTATGAATAAAGATAGTTTAAATTATGTTCTTTTTTGAATTTTGGACTGCTTCATCAATATTCACTCAATTCATTTAAAAGATCGTTTCCAAAAATTACTGTAAAAAGTAATGTCTGCTCTAATTTTGTCCTTAAATTAAAGTGAAAATATTTTCGTTAAAATGCAATTTATAATATTTTAAAATGTTCTAGCTATTAAATGAATCCAGCACATGGGTTTCTAGATATGAATTTATACAACAAGAAAATGAGGTTTCCATGATTAAAGTGGGCATGTTGACATATAATATAGGCCTTTGTTCAGCCTATGTTCTAATTACAGCCAGGATAAACGACTACAAGAGTTCACGAACAGTAAGTGTCTAAAAAATAATTGCTTTGTATTTTATTTATTTTTATTTTATTCATATGTTAATCCCCCCCACTTACAAGATATGCAAATATCTTAATGAACTCTTAAAAGATATGTTTATTTCTAAATTTTCAATAAAAAAACTCATTAGAATTAATTAAAGACCTCCAAAATTTAAATAAACTCATCTCCTTTAATATGAAAAACCTTTTTCCTTCAATTCCTATCCCAGAACTAAAAACACTATTAAATCACTTCATTCTAATATTCCTGATTCCACCCAGTGCACCCAAATCTTAAAATTAATCGATCTTTAACTTAATCAAAATTACTATGTCTTCAACAATACATACTATAAACAGAATACAGGTTTACCCCTTAAGTCCCCTACTTGCTGAAATTTACATGTCAAATTTCGAAAAAATAGTAATGACCCCCAATTATCCATTACAAAAATATATCAAGTTCTGGTGAAGATATGTTGATGACATTTTTGTCGTTTGGTCGGACAATACCAGACAAATTCAGTCACTCACTAACCATCTAAATTTAATCCATAAAAATATTCAATTTACATCAGAAAGTAGTAGGCGACAAAATCATTTCTTTCTTAGACTTAAGGTAGTTGTTTCGCGACAATACTAGCAAAAAAGTTTATGCTAGAGTATATAGAACAGACAATAAGGATAAGCCCAAAACTTTTTGCTGTTTATGTACCACTACTAGCCAATCCCGTACTCGTTTGACAAATCTGGCACCATTGTAAGAGATTGAATATTTTTATATTAAAATGACAGCTAAAATACATTTTAAATTTCTATAAAAATCGTTTTGTTATTTTTTAACAAATGTAATCAACGCCTACGTTACACCTTATGAAAATTATAATTTTGAAAAAACCTAGCGCATGCGCGCTTTAAACATCTTTCGCTGGTTAAATAAATGCGCTGTTGCCAAATTGTTTTTAGTGTAAATTTTTTTTATACATTTTTCATTATTTATTCATTATTATCTCAGAAACTGTTGTAACTATGAATCAAAATTGTCTTAAAATATGTATTAGTTATTGTTTAATGTTGGTTTAGTTTTTTATAAAAATGGTAAGAAGGGTTTCTTAATTATAATTAAATATGTATGTAAATTTTCCTATATCCCGTAAGTGCAATGCATAAGAGTCTGAAAAACTCTATTTTTGAAATTCAATATCTCCGAAACTATATTGTTCATAAATTTCGTTTTGCCACGAATCGACGCAGAAGTATTTAAATAATAATCTCTCTAAATTTCAAAAAAATCCTAAGAAAACCCATTTGGCGGAACAACAACTACCTTAACAATAAACATTACTAACCAAAAAGTAGAATATCAAACCCCACCTTCACAGACCCTATTATCCCCTTCTCATCTACCATTCGTCAAATAGCAAATTTTCATCCTTCTATTACATGATCAATAGATTAATCCAAACTCCTCTAAACAATGTCAACTTCAATAATGAATTAGACACAATCTATAGCATTGCAAACATTAATGGATATAATATCATTAAAATCGAAAAAATATTTACGAAAATCAACAAAAAACATATGTATTCACAATTTTACTCTCTCCCATTAGAATCAGAAAAAATCTATAAAAGAATCCCCTTTATTTCTAACCATATCTCCTATCCTATAGCAAACAATCTCCGAAAACATGGAATCACCTCAACCCTTTATAACTTAAATAATTTATCCTCCCAATTAGTAAATAATAAACTCGCCAAAATTGAAAAAATGACCAAATCCGGAGTATACAAATTAAATTGTAAAGTTTGCCCAATCCATTTCGAAACAAAAGGATTAAGATTGGATCTATTAGAATCCACTGAAATAAAACATGCCCTACTAAGCGATAGAAATGTCATCAATGAGCAGCTCGATTTTAAAAGAAACATTATATTAGACCTTTTAATGACAAATAATTGATTCTCCTATTCCCAACCCAATAAATAAGGAAAAAATGATCAAGGAGATTAACTCTTTTAAAAATATGTTTTCCTATGTACAATTATATTCGATACCCCCAAGAGGTATTGAACTGCTAAAAAATTTTCTTTCACTTGTAAATACCTATATGTGTGCGTTCTGTAAACATATATACCTACCATAGCATTCTAAAAGTTTAGTTAGTTATTTTTTTGTATCTCCTGATGATGGGTTGACAGCTCGAAATGCATATATTGAAAAAAATCTCTCTCTTTTTTTTATTACATGTGAAACAAGTGACTTAGTGAATAACTCACAGTAAATAATAATTTTCTCCAAAAATATTTTTACTTTTCTTTTATTAAAATTTTATTTATTTGTTTAGTTAATATCATTTTTATTTATTATTTGTTTAGGTCTCTCTTTTTGGTTACGGAGGAGAAGCTCTTGTATATTTTACGGGTCCTACAAGGGACATCTCAGGAAAAATGTCATTTACATTGGGTAAATTACGACTGATGAAGGAACGACGTTTCGGCACTTATCTGCATGTGCGCAATGATGGATCTCTACCAGCATTCTTAGCGATTACTGGAATTATACCTTGTAAGAAAAATAATAAGACGTTTTGTGGGTTGATGATATTCTTTATTTTTTACTTGTAAATATGTATCAATTTTATAAAGAAAACCCATAAACATCGAGGCTCAACAAGTTTTTATTCTTTACTAAAAATATTTTTCTCGTTTATTTATATATCATTATTCATGAATTCCCAAGGAAAACTTAGTTAATTCAAACTAAAAGTACTTATTAGTTGAATAAAAGATTTCACTGTCGATGGTAACAGAATTGTTTTTATTTTAGGTTAAAAATAAAATAAAATGAGAGTCTTCTGTTTTTTAAATGAAATAATTTTTAATTATTTCTAGAGACTATAGTTTTCGAAGGCATTGCCTTCATCATCAGTCTATCACAATATTTCAAATTAGTTACAAATTAAGATTTATACATAGAAAATTTTGAAAAATATATAATGTCTTTTTCAAAATTTTCTATGTATAAATCTTAATTTGTAACTAATTTGAAATATTTGTGATAGAATGATGATGAAGGCAATGCCTTCGAAACTATAGTCTCTAGAAATAATTAAAAATTATTTTATTTAAAAAACAGAAGACTCTCTCATTTTATTTTATTTTTAACCTAAAATAAAAGTACTTACTTACTTACTTACTTACCCAACGCCCGTCCGTGGCTGGTCGGCCATTAGACGTCATACTGCCCAATAAAGCCTTGCCTGTCCCTCTAAGCCGTCGTCGACCACCTCCAGGGCACCGCACCTCTTGAGATGATCAGCCGTTCCCTCTTCCTCTGTACATAAGGGGCAGAGGGTCAGCAAGACCAATGCGGTGCAGATGGCTCTGGAGGTAGCCATTCTAAAGGTGCCGACCGCGACGTCCCTTGGCAGGCTGTTGGGGGATGGGATTGGATTTTACTATCGGTTCCCATCTTTTACCAACAGCGGCTGCCTCCCAGTTAGCCCTAATCGCCCCTCCAATAGATGCTGTGATGATACCGCATATAGTCTAGTAGGGAACAGCTCTGTCCTCCTGTGCAGATTTAGTGAGCTTGTCAGCTCGCTCGTTGCCATAAATGTCGCAGTGCCCAGGGATCCACTGAAGGCGGACATCCGCCCTATCTTGAAGCCGAAGCAGACGCTCCTAGCACTGCGAGACAATTTCGTTTTCTTATAAAAAGGGGGATGAGATGGCCCGTAGTGCAGCCGTCGAGTCCGACAGGACCACAATATTCCCCACCCGGGGAAGGGCCAGCAGCCTCACCGACAGCGGCCACCTCACCTTCAAAATTAATCCCAAGCCTCCCCACCGGGACAGAACCCTGGAAGAAGGTTGAATAAAAGCCTGCCCCGCATTTATCACCAGTGGCTGACCCATCGATGTAGACATGGGTCCACGGATAGTCGGAAGCAAGCATTTCCAGAGATGCGGCCTTCAGTAGATGAAAGGAAACATCTACCTTGCGGTCCTCAATGCCTGGAAGAATCAGGCAAACCGGCAGGTCAGGCTCATCAGGGCGTTCAGGTCTTAATAACAGACGTTCTCCTGTGTTTATCTGATATACAAACTAAAAGTGATACTTCTTATTAAAAAATCTATCTTAGAAAGGAAAAATAATCAGTTAAAAGTGATGAAAGGCAGCCCAAGGATAGTGAAGAAAGAAAAATTATTACATTTCCAAATAGGGTGTATTTATTGGACTGTCATTCTCTTTTTTTTCTCCTTTCCTTTTGAACAGCAAGGATTCTTCCCTGAAGGAGTTCAGGGTCTATAAACCGATATTACAAAATTATGAAAAACGAAGTTGGTCATCATTCAATTCATTCACGATAATACACTTTTAAATACATATACACAACAAATAGCCAGATTATCAAAAGAAATAACAATTCACTTACTTCAATGGGTCAATGAAGGAAAGAAACAAGATGCTTCCTTCTTCTTTTCTTCAACAGTGTTTGAAATTTTTTTCCTTCTTGAGCATCTCATAACTTGGTTAACTTTAAAGTGGTCTAGACAATTTGTAGTCTAGGGGCGTAGATAGGAAGCTCATTTCCTTTGATTCAAATCATTGGAATTTTGAATGTCACTCTGGGGTCTGGCCTTGCTTAAAAATGTATGTATCTAATAGGAAATCTTTATTATGATCAAATTTTTTTTTGCACGAATTTTTCTCTGGAGAGAGACGGACTGGTGGAACTTTTAATTGAAAGTAATGGAAGGCAGCCTCGGGGTGGGTGAGGTAAGAAAAAATTAACACATCCAAATAAGGTGTAATTTATTGGATTCTTCCTCCTTTCCTTTCAAACCGACGTTTCGGAGGATTCTTCCATCCTTCTTCAGGGTTTCAAGGGGTTAATGAATAAAACAAATAAAAATGCTTCCTTCCTCTCTCCATAGCAGTGTTTAAAACTTTTTTTCTTTCATAGCAGAAGTATAGAAAAACTTAAACTCTTAATTTAAAAAAAGAAGGAAAAAAATTGTTTTTCTATGCTTCTGGTAAGGGAGAAAAAAGTTTTAAACACTGCTGAAGAGAGAGGAAGGAAGCATTTTATTTGTTTTATTCATTGACCCCTTGAAACCCTGAAGAAGAAGGGAAGAATCCTCCGAAACGTCGGTTTGAAAGGAAAGGAGGAAGGAATCCAATAAATTACACCTTATTTGGATATGTGTTAATTTTTTCTTTCCTCACCCACCCCGGGCTGCCTTCCATTACTTTCAATTAAAAGTTCTACCAGTCCGTTTCTCTCTAGAGAAAAATTCGTGCAAAAAAAATTTGATCATAATAAAGATTTCCTATTAGAAACATACATTTTTAAGCAAGGTCAGACCCCAGAGTGACATTCAAAATTCCAATGATTTGAATCAAAGGAAATGAGCTTCCTATCTACGCCCCTAGACACAAATTGTCTAGACCACTTTAAAGTTAACCAAGTTATGAGATGCTCAAGAAGGAAAAAAATTTCAAACACTGTTGAAGAAAAGAAGAAGGAAGCATCTTGTTAGTTGTTGAAGTAAGTGAATTGTTATTTCTTTTGATAATCTGGCTATTTGTTGTGTATATGTATTTAAAAGTGTATTATTGTGAATGAATTGAATGATGACCAACTTCGTTTTTCATAATTTTGTAATATCGGTTTATAGACCCTGAACTCATTCAGGGAAGAATACTTGTTGTTTAAAAGGAAAGGAGAAAAAAAGAGAATGACAGTCCAATAAATACACCTTATTTGGAAATGTAATAATTTTTTCTTTCTTCACTATCCTTGGGCTGCCTTTCATCACTTTCAACTGATTATTTTTCCTTTCTAAGAGAGATTTTTTAATAAGAAGTATCACTTTTGGTTTGTATACCAGATAAACACAGGAGAGCGTCTGTTATTCCGAAGACCTGAAAGCCCTCGAGATGGGCCTGACCTGCCGGTTTGGCTGCTTCTGCCAGGCAAAGCAGATGTTTCCCTTCATCTACTGAAGGCCGCAGTTCTGGAAATGCTTGCTATGTGTTTTTTCTTTCCTCACTACCCCTGGGCTACCTTCCATTACTTTCAATTATGATATTTATCTCTATAACAACATAAATTAATTCCCAGCAAGCTAAGGCCAAAAATTCGATTTTAATTTTTTCCCGCCCAACCTCTCTTCTTGATTCACATTTTGTGTTGGAAGAAGAAAGCGAAACCATTTCTTTCAGAGCAAAAATGGGCTTGAAAAATATCTTAACATGTAAGAAGGGTCCAGACTTTATTATATTCCTTTCTTTAACCCGTAGTTGCCCCCATAACATAGCAGTTGGCGCGGGCAACATTGCGTTCTTGCAGTATATATTCTTAAAAGAAATATCAATGTAAGAATGTAGGTCTATTTTTTAATTTACCAAAGATTAAGTTTTGGATTTGTTTCCTTCTTACATGTGGTGATTCATTTCTAATATAATGTAGAATATTGATAAAAAAAATACTTCTTTAATAATTTTTTTCTGAAATGTTTTTTGTTCTATTAAATGATTTAGTTTTATTGTTTAAAAAAGAATTATCTTTATTTATTCATAATAACATATAATATACTTTTTTTTGCAGATCTAAACAATCTCGCATTAGATTCTTTGATTGTAACTCCTAGAACTTGGTTTCTACAACCGGGTTACGCGCAGGAAATTCAAATTGAATATCATCTTAAAATGCAAGATATTCCTAAGATTTTGCAATCAAAAGAAACAAAAATTAAAATCGCGGGTCTTAATATCTATCATGGGGATGAGCCAACCCGAGCTCGACTTTGCAAGTGAGTTTAAGATTATTTTAAATTTAAAATACAAAAGTAAATTCAGCTCAAGCCATTTTTTTAATCAAATAGGAATCATTATTATTAATTAATTAACAGGAATAGCAGGAATTGCATAAAAATTAAAAACAGAGTTTTTATTGAATGGCCAGACGTTTCGTCGATTAATTTCGACTTCCTCAGTGGCTCATTCTATCACTCTTGATGAGCCACTGAGGAAGTCGAAATTTATCGACGAAACGTCTGGCCCATTCAATAAAAACTCTGTTTTTAATTTTTGTCCAATTCCCTGCTATTCCTGTTAATTAATGCTTATTATGGATACGAGTGATTTACCATTATTATTAATCATTTTAGATCAATTATATTCTCGTTAAGGTAGTTGTTTCGCGACAATACTAGCAAAAAGTTAATGCTAGAGTATATAGAACAGACAATAAGGATTCATAGTTCATATGCCCAAAACTTTTTGCTGTTCATGTACCAATTCTAGCCAATCCCGTGCTCGTTTGACAAATTTGGCACCATTATAAGAGATTGAATATTTTTATATTAAAATGACAGCTAAAATACATTTTAAATTTCTATAAAAATCGTTTTGTTATTTTTTAACAAATGTAATCAACGCCTACGTTACACCTTATGAAAATTATAATTTTGAAAAAATCTAGCGCATGCGCGCTTTATACATCTTTTGCTGGTTAAATAAATGGGCTGTTGCCAAATTGTTTTTAGTGTAAATTTTTTTTATACATTTTTCATTATTTATTCATTATTATCTCAGAAACTGTGTTGTAACTATGAATCAAAATTGTCTTAAAATATGTATTGGTTATTGTTTAATGTTGGTTTAGTTTTTTATAAAAATGGTAAGAAGAGTTTCTTAATTATAATTAAATATTTATGTAAATTTTCCGATATCCCGTATAGTGCAATGTTAAAGAGCATGAAAAACTCGATTTTTGAAATTTAATATATCCGGAACTGTATTGTTCATAAATTTCCTTTTGTCACCAATCGATGCAGAAGTATTTAAATAATGATCTGTCTAAATATCAAAAATATCCTAAGAAAACCCATATGGTGATACAACTACCTTAAAGATTAAGTAAAATTAAAAAATAATAAAAATTGTTCTGCAGAAATACTTTATATTACACCTATATACAATATATCATAATTTTTAAATCTTTTTATATACATTTTCAGAATTATGGAAAAATATCCAGCAAATGATTTTCCTGAAAAAATTAAGAGCTTGCTAGAGCAATGTCATTCTTTGTCCGGATTTCAAGTTACGGACACTTCAAATATTCATGATCCATGGGTAAGGAGATTTTATTAATTAATTTTCGAATATTGCTGAAATGTTTTTAATTTTAATTTTTTATCTACCCCCTCTTAAAATCATTGCTACCAAAAACTTTGACCAAGCCTTATTAAACCACTTGTATTCAACCCATCGATAGTCCTTAGTTTAATTTTTATTATTAATTTAGACATTTTTTCATTTGATTCTAGTCTTCACTTCCTGAAATGATGCTTAACATAAAACAACGGGAGTTGTTGATCTTTGTGGAAAAAGAGCCCAATGAAAATTTACCTCCTCATGTTCAGGACTATGCTGAATCGATGTTGCCTAGTGCTATTGAAAATGGTGCATCTGATGACTCGGATTTACTGGACCTGAATGGTTATCTATCTTCCCCTGCACCATTTAACCATTTACCTGAGAATTCTCCAGCTATAAAGCCTACCATCAGAGTTGAGCCATCTATGATAGTTTTTACTAGACTGAAAAAGGAAATAAATCTGAATATTTATAATCTTTCTACAAAAATACAAAATTATATAATATCATCGCCTGAGGGGCGACTCTTCAAATATGATTCTGTCGGACAAATTCCCGTAGGAAAACACAAATGCCATTCCATTCCAATTACTTCTCTTCGTACTGAACAATCTATTTTCAAAACTTTAATTTCGGTAATTATTATTATTACTATCTATAACATTAATAATTTAAAATGTTAATTGTTCGGAAGATAAAGATACTTCAAAATGCAAACCCTACCCTTATAATATTTTGAGTTTTGAGTAGTTCATTTATATTTTTTGACGCTGGCTTGTTTATTTTGAAAAAACTCATACAAACAAACTTATACTTAAAATATTTCTACATTAAGTACCTATTTATTTATTTTTACTTTACCATACAGGGTATGGTCAAGTATTGTAATCATGCATGAAAAAAGTGGGTTTTTTTCCTTCTTTTTTTCGAAATATCTCAAAAACGGCTGGAACTATTTTGATTAAAAAAAAATTGAGCGAAACCATGGCATTTCGCTCTACAAAAATGCTCTAATAAGTGAACATCGAAAAAATTATATTTTTCGAGATAATAATTGTTTTGTCAAAATGTCTGTCTGTTAGTCTGTGCGTTACCACATTTTTGTGGACGAGCTAGCTCAAAAACTAGTAGGAATATCGGAACCAAATTTCACACGTAGTTTTGGTCCATTGAGATTAAGAGCTGATTAGATTTTGATGCATATCGACCCAAAATTAAGGGGGTGGAGGGGGTTAAAAATAAAAAATCTAGGCCATTTGAGCAAACTCAATCAAATTTTGTATACATAATCAGTGGGACCCCAGAAGTCTAAAAATGCAAAAACTAACCGTCCAAAATGGGGGTGTGGGTGGGGGTGTAGGGTCAAAAAATAAAAATCTTTGCCATTTACCAAACTCAACCAAATTTTGTATACATATCACTGGGCCTCCACAAGTAGAAGTCTAAAAATGCAAAAACTAACCCCCTCCCCTACATGATTATAAATAATTTTATTAAATATTAAATATAAGTGAGGGGCCAGGTTATATGGTAAAGTCAAGTGGATGGCCACATCAGAACACGTCAGCTTATTTTTTGATGTTTTAATCGTCTCTGTAAGCCTATTACCATGGGCGTCCGCAGAGGTGGGCCAACCGGGTTCACAAGCCCCTGGGATCGAATAAAAAGTTCTATAACATCCCTGTCATCCGGCCCGGTTTCACTAAACCATGTTTAGGGCCTGTTATATGCGCAAAGTAAATGCTTTTTACCACTAACACAGGGTAGATGGTAAATGGAGGGACTGGGATAGCCAATCAGATGCCAGGCACTGTCAGTGTCTGGCATCTGATTGGCTATCCCAGTCCCTCCATTTACCATCTACCCTGTGTTAGTGGTAAAAAGCATTTACTTTGCGACATACAACCGGCCCTAAATTCTCCGTATGTGTCTTTGTATTTAAGCACTACTGTATTAGTGTATTTTAACTTGTGGAAAAAATTAAATATTTAAATACAAATAATGTAATTATTTGTCTCCAAGCTATGCCCTCGCCTGTAAATTTTTCTGCGGACACCCCTGCCTATTGCAATTAAGAAATTAGCTATAATAATAAAATGTTTCACTTAGAACAAACACTTAACTCCTTAAAAGTTAGGGAATTAGCTATTTGTTTATTTTGATGATTGTCTTAAAAAAGAAATGTGAAGAATTCTTAACGGAAATAAACATCATATTTTATGATTTTTCATATCTAAAACAATTATAAGTAAAAAAATATTTAATTTTTGAATGATTGTCACTAAATTCAATGTAGTTTTTCAACAAGCAATAAGAAAGTTGTCCATCTCCATGTATCATTTCGAACTCTTAATATTTACAATATATTATATTTAATAAAACTTCTTAATTTAATTATTTTTTTATTTTTCAGGTTTACGTTGAAAATTGTAAACTTGATATCCCAGTGACATTTTTAGTATAAATTTTTTATATAGACTTTATATATACATATATATTATAATTATATATTATATGATCAACAGAAATAATATTTTTTTTATACTCAATTATTATAATGTTGACTAGTCTTTTTTTACATTAAAAAATGTAATGAGATTTTTAAAAATATAATACATATTATTTTTTAACCATAATAAAGAATATTTTAATCTATACTCATAAATACATATTTCCTTATTTAAGTTTTTTTTTAATTACAACCTATAAACTTAAGACCTTTATCTTATTTTAATAGACTTAGTGAAACGATTAAAAAAACCCAATGAAAAATTAAAATATTAAAAAAGTTGTAAAAAGAAATGTAAAACGTGCAATGAAAAATTACAAGTTTGCAAAATGAAAATAAACAGAAAAAATTTGGAAAAATTAAACACCAAACCAAAATACGAGGATAAGTCAAAAATTACCTATACTTTTCGTTCTACAACTTAATTAAACTAAGATAGGAGGCGATCGCAGCGCATGCGTTGAGTTGGGGCGTCTGTGGTCACATGTGCGGAATTTAATCACGATCGCCTCAATTGTCGTCTAGCTACAACAGCATAAGCATCTGTTATCAGATTGCACCAAAGAGGAGCAACGAGGAGAGGTCAGAGGGTGTGAAAGGTGCTGAAATTCACCGAAGACTTTTGTCACAATATGGGGAAAGTGCTTTATCTCGTAAAAGCGTTTTTTTATGGATCGAAATGTTTAAAAGTGGCCGAACGAGCGTAACACAAAAAGAGGGAGCTGTCAACTTCGACCACTGACAACAACATTCAGCAAGCTCAAGAGATGATTACAGCAGATAGGGTAGCATCTTCTTTAAACATTAGTCACGGTTCTGCGCAGTGGCGTAGCGAGCTTAACTCGCGCCCGGGGCACAATACCTTTTTAACCCCCCCCCCCCCCCCCATTCGAAAACCATATAATATTATATGTAAAATATACTTGCAAATTAATAAATAAATAAAGTGATAGGCTCAAGCTAGGCTTTAAATTTGAGACAAAAAAATGTAGTTGAGAAAACAAGACTAGATTTTGAAATGTATATGATCATCTAGAATTAGTTCAAAAGATACCTATTATTTATTTTACATATTTATAAAGAAATATTTTAAAAACACGCAGTTTTAAAACAATAAAAAAGTAAATATTTATTATCTCTAAGGAGATACATATCTATATATATAAAATTAAGGTTTTCTCTGTACATTGGTCCAAATCACGCCAAATTTTGGTTGCACACGTTTCAAGCAAAGTTATGAACGAAAACATCCTCAACAAAATTCCTGTCTGTCTGTCTGTATGTTTCCGTGGGTTCCGCGAAATGTTGCTCACGATTCACGTAAAAACGGCTGAAGGGATTATTATGAAATTTGATATTTGCATCAGATGTCTTCTAACTTACGTTTTTAGCTATATAACGTTTTGATATTTTGACCCCAAAAGGGGGTCTGGGGGAGCGCACGAATAAGAATTATCAAATAACTCCTAAACTATAGTATTAACTCTATGGCAAATTTTATTATGAGCAAAGTTGTAGGGGATGTGATTTCTGACAACTTTTATTTAAAAAAAATTCCCCCAAAAACCACCCAAAAAGAGGGGAGGGTCAAAATATGAAAATTATTGCCCTTGGACCAAACTCAACCAAATTTTGTATACATAATCTGTGGGTCACTAGAAGGCTAGAAATGCAAAAACTAACTACCCAGAATGGGGGGGGGTCAAAAAATGAAAATTCTTACCTTTAGAGCCAACTTAACCAAATTTTGTATACATAACTGTGGGTCACTAGAAGGCTAGAAATGGAAAAACTGGGTGCAGGGGTAGGTGCGGGGGGTGGAGTGATGGTGCAGGTGCGGAGGTGGGTTACGGGATGTGTTGGGGTATAGAATGAGGATGGGATGAGGGAGCAAGACGGAGTAGAGTGAGCGGGGTGGAGTCCGGGGGGCATAGTGGGTGTGGGGATCCAGGGGGCTAGGCGGGGGTGTGGTGCGCGGGGAGGAGGGCATGGGCTTGGTCCGGGGTGGGGGTGGGCAGGTGTATGAGGGGGTTGGAGTAGGGGTTCGTGGGTTAGGGGTCCAGGGGGCGTGCCCTCTGGCTAGCAAGAGGGCCGCCGAAGGCGGGCCTTGCAGCTAGTATTTAATAATAATATGATTATCTATATATATAAAATTAAGGTTTTGTCTGTACATTGGTCCAAATCACGCCAAATTTTGGTTGCACACGTTTCAAGCAAAGTTATGAACGAAAACACCCTCAACAAAATTCCTGTCTGTATGTCTGTCTGTTTCAGTGGTTTCCGCGAAAAGTTGCTCACGATTCACGTCAAAATGGCTGAAGGGATTATTATGAAATTTCATATTTGTATCAGAGGTCTTCTAACTTACGTTTTTAGCTATATAACGTTTTGATATTTTGACCCCAAAAAGGGGGTTTGGGGGGTGCACGAATGAAAATTATCAAATAACTCTTAAACTATTAACTCTACGGGAAATTTTATAATGAGCAAAGTTGTAGGGGATGTGATTTCTGACAACTTTTGTTTAAAAAAATTCCCCCCAAAAACCACCCGAAAAGGGGGGGAGGAGAAAAATATATAAATTCTTGCCCTTGGAGCAAACTCAACCAAATTTTGTATACATAATCTGTAGGCCTCTAGAGAGCTAGAAATGCAAAAACTAACCACCCAAAATGGGGGGGGGGTCAAAAAATGAAAATTCTTGCTCTTTGACCAAACTCAACCAAATTTTGTATACATAATCTGTGGGCCTCTAGAGAGCTAGAAATGCAAAAACTAACCACCCAAAATGGGGGGGGTCAAAAAATGAAAATTCTTGCCCTTGGAGCAAACTCAACCAAATTTTGTATACATAATCTGAGGGACTCTAGAAAGCTAGAAATGCAAAAACTAACTACCCAAAATGGGGGGGGGGTCAAAAAATGAAAATTCTTGCTCTTGGACCAAACTCAACCAAATTTAGTATACATAATCTGTGGGTCTCTAGAGAGCTAGAAATGCAAAAACTAACCACTTAAAAAGGGGGGGGTCAAAAAATGAAAATTCTTGCCTTTTGGAGCAAACTCAACCAAATTTTGTATACATAATCTGTGAGACTCTAGAGAGCTAGAAATGCAAAAACTAACCACATAAAATGGGGGGGGGGTCAAAAAATGAAAATTCTTGCTCTTGGACCAAACTCAACCAAATTTTGTTTACATAATCTGTGGGTCACTAGAAGGCTAGAAATGCAAAAACTGGGTGCGGGAGTGGAGTGGGGGTGGGTTAGGGCATGGGATGCGCGGAGTGGAATGGCGGTGGAGTGAGGGAGTATGGCGTAGTAGGGGGGGGGCAGGTGGGGTCCAGTGGCGTAGTGGGGTGGTACGGGGTGGGGGTCCGAGGTGGGGGTGCAGGTTAGAGTGTTGGAGTGGTGGTGTGGCGGCGGGCGTTGGGGTGCTGGGTGGGTTTCGTGGAGTGTGGTGGGTTGGAGTGGGGGTGAGG
Organism: Forficula auricularia; assembly: GCA_024734495.1. Taxonomy (NCBI): domain Eukaryota; kingdom Metazoa; phylum Arthropoda; class Insecta; order Dermaptera; family Forficulidae; genus Forficula; species Forficula auricularia. The sequence continues at coordinate 1,262,530 of JALMQS010000025.1, forward strand.
TTGGGGTTCGGGGCTGGGGGCCGATGTGGGTGGGGTGAGGGTTGGGGTGGTGGGGTGGGGGTTGGGGTGCTGGGTGGGTTTCGGGGAGTGTGGGGGGTGAGGTTTGGGTTCTGTGGTATGGGGGCGGGAGTTGGGCACGGGTTCATGGTGCGGGGGTAGGGGTGCTGGGTGGGTCGGGGGGAGTGTAGTGTGAGGGTGGGATTCGTGGGTTGGGGGTCCAGGGGCGTGCCCCCTGGCTAGCAAGAGGCCGCCGAAGGCGGGCCTTGCAGCTACCCAGATAGCAATTGGACTTGCCGCAAACTTAACTTTTGTTTGAATTTAAATTGTCATGTCAAATATGACAAGATAAGTTTGTGGTAATTTTGCAGCAATCTTGAATGTTCAAGGGTGAATTATTAAGTTTTTATCTAACTTGCTACAAACTTGCTTACTTGCTTGTTCGTTGGCGCCATCTAGCCACAAATATATTAATCGTTTAGTCTATGTTTAACCGTTAAACTGTCAATCTAGTTTATTTTTAATATAATTATAAGCATTTCCTAAAAAAAGTAACTACTTTTTTAATCCAGAATTCAAACGGGCGGAATACTTGCGAGGTATTATTAAAATTATTATCAATTAAAATTAAAATTATTTTTATTTAATTCTAGAGTGTGGCTTACATGTCTCGAAAATCGAATGGACTTTCAAAATAAACAACTTATATACCTAAATATATAAGAAATAAAAGAAATATCAGTTTATTTATACATTGACATATAAGCTCCAAAATCCTTATTTTATTATCAATAGTTTTATATACATATATGATAATACATATTATTTTTCAAGAAATCTAAATAAATAACAGAGAAAGAGGTTATGGGTAAGTTTTCCACTTTTATAATATATTTATCTATAATTTAATGTTTTTTTATTTTTTTGAACTTAAGATTCTTCTATTAAATCTCTATTTTTATATCTACTGTACTGAAATATTTTTGCTTTATCCATAGGGAAGTTCAACAAGAAGGTAAGTTTTAGATTACATATATATATATGAGTGCTCCTTGCAGCATCTGATGGTTTGACAAAACTCTATAATTCACTAATAATTTTATGTCTTAAATATTATATAGTAATCTTGCTTATTTGTTTCAGACTAGAGAGAGAAAATAAAGGTCAAATACAAAATAAGATTTAAGAAATGATAAAGAGAAAGTGTTTTTTTTTTTTTTATATTTAATTATTTGATTTTTTCTAATTTTAATAAAATAAAAAGGATTTAAAAAAGATTAAATCAATGGTTTGTTTTTTGTTATTTTTTTCCTTGCATTTTCCTGCCCAATATTTACTTCTTTCTAATTTAACAATGAATCAGCCAATAAGGTAGAAGCACCTAACGTCTATATTGATTTTGGGCATTCACCTAAAGATGACATTCTCCAAGGAACAATAAGTAAATAACTGATTTTTAAATTATAGCTCGATTTTCTTAGTAGGTTAAACTTTACTTATGTCAATGCTGCATATACTTTAAAAAATAAACACCCTGCAAGTATGTCAAGACAAAGTTGCATATTCTTTGCAAAACAAACAACATGCAAGCATGTTGTGCCAAAGTTGCATATGCTTTGCAAAAACAAGTCGTTTAAAAAAAAAAACAATTCAATTTGTCGCTGGGAAACTAGGAGGTTTTTTGATTCAAACTTGCCTCAAGTGGATATACTTGCCACGACAAACTTGCCACAAGCTTCCACTTTTGACACATCAAACTTGTTGCAAGTTGGATTCAAGTTTAAATTGCTATCTGGGTAGTAATCTATATATATAAAATTAAGGTTTTGTCTGTACATTATCCAAATCACGCCATATTTTTGGTTGCACACGCTTCCAAGCAAAAGTTATGAACGAAACACCCTCAACAAAACTTCCTGTCTGTCTGTATGTATGTCTGTTTACAGTGGTTTCGCGAAAAGTTGCTTCTACGATTCACGTAAAAACGGCTGAAGGGATTATTATGAAATTTCATATTTGCATCAGATGTCTTCTAACTTACGTTTTTAGCTATATAACGTTTTGATATTTTGACCCCAGAAGGGGGTTTTTTGTAGGGGGCGCACGAATGAAAATTATCAAATAACTCCTAAACTATTAACCCTACGGCAAATTTTATGACAAACAAAGTTGTAGGGGATGTGATTTCTGACAACTTTTGTTTAAAAAATTTCCCAAAAACCCAGCCAAATGGGGGTGGGTTGG